>VNJT01015454.1:0-10027 GCA_008042655.1 Drosophila burlai
TAAGAAAAGGGTTGAGGCCCGGAAACGCCAAACATTTGGCTATGGAAATGACAGGCAAGAGCCAGTAAAGAACTGGAGTCCTGTGACAGGAGCCAAGCCGGAGTCAGTGGGGGCCACTTGCTGGTCGGTGCGCCTTCCCAACGTCCCTACTCCCCTGATGGGGAAACTCCATGCTCCCAGGGCCCACAGCTAACCCTCCCCAACTAACGTTTATTAGAAATTTGCTAAGTAGGTCCTTGGTAAGGCAAAAGTCTAATAAATCTTTGTTTTCCCGTAGATATGGCATCTACAGCCACTAGGATGGAGGCGGAAGAAGATGGACGACGAACCGGTTCCAGCACCCCGCCAGAACTGATCGTCACCTTCGAAGACGACAATCCCGTCGAAGCTCCGCCGACTGCCACAGGCGGCAGCGCCGGAGAAGCACCTTGCCCTCGCTATCAGGCCGAGGACGACACTCTGCCCGCCTTAGTTCCCCGAAGGAGCAGGAGTGGGAGAACCGATCCCACGAGAAGGTCGAAGATTTTTGGACAACTTGGACATGGAATAAGGGCCGGCGAGTGCCACCTGAGGAGTCTTGGACGTGGAAGGAGATTTTGGAGCAGCAAGGAGATAGGAGAGTTGGCGATGTCTGGCCCAGGACCAGCGGCGGGACAGAGCCCTCTCACGTGTGTGTGCCGGAGCGAAACGGGTGAGTGGCAGACAGTGAACCGGAATGAGGTGGCTAGAAAGTGCGTGTGTTCTTAAAATCTTTGCGAGCCCTCGATGCGGTGGTCACTAAAGAGTGCGGTCAGACCGACTCTGCATGAAAAATGCATGCTCTTGACCTAACCTAGAAAAGCACTGTGAGAAATTGTATGAAAGGTGAAAACATAGAAAATATGGAAATAAAATAGTAAACGGAAAATATGATCTTAGAAATTATAAAATAATGTCAACGGGCGAAAACCCAGAGAGAAAAATGTGGATGTTTGTAAATATGAAATCTTAAAATTATAAATTAGGAAATTATGGAAAAAAAGGAAGTAATAAAAGCAAAGCGAGTGCACTAAGAGAAAACATCGGAAGAACAAAAGTTTAAAAATAAATAATGATATTAAATTTAACCAATTGTGTTTAATAAATAAAGGCCTGGAAGGCGGGATCACGAGAATAAAAATAGATGAGAAATCGAACCAAGTTTAGTTAAATTAAGTTGAATAATTAAATGATTAAATTAAAATACCACGAGATATGGGAACCAGCTACACTGGGAGAAAATATTTTAAGAAATAGTAAAATGTAATGAAATTAAATTTAATAAATTGTTTCTGGATAAATTAAAACTAGCGGAAAATATTTGGAATAAATAGCGGAAAACCAGACGATGAAAATAAAGGATGAAAAGTAATAAGGAAAATAGTAACTTATAGGCGCACTGAGAAGAATAATAAATTTATATTATATTTATTATTTATTAATTATATTTTGGCGAAATCTATACTGTGAGAACTTTTTTTTAAGTAAATATGAATGCAACTTGGACGGGGCAGGCACAGCCGGCCGGAGCAAACTCGCTAAAATTTCTTCCTTTCCCTCTCGGTCCTTCGGCCCCAAACATGCATGAAGGCCAATTCGGTCCTTCCCTCTGTCACACCCTATCAACATAATTTTTTTCGTGTAACCCGGTGGCTGACAAACTCCACCCCACGTCAGCCCACCGTCTCATCATAGTCACATTGTCCCAGATCTTTATAAATTTTCTGTAGAGAGACCCTGGCGAGACTGAGTCTCTATCCCAGCCCAGATAACTACCTCACATCCTCTTGCTATTGTAGCTACCTAGCAGACGTTTACTCTGCCTTGCCCCTTTCGACGACCGCCAGAAGTCATCGCAGGCAGTCATGAGATCCACACGACTGCTCTGGCTGATGACTCCTGGCCCTAGTCCGCAGAAGGGCTCCGGACCATAGAAGGGCGTGCTGCCCCCTTCCTAGCCATTATGTCGGCCACTTCATTGCCAGGGATCCCCGCATGCCCTGGTACCCAGTATATGGTTACTTTATTGTTCACACCCAACTCAATGAGTGTTTCTATACATTGCCATACTAGTCTGGAAACAATCTTATGTACACTGAGTGCTCTGATTGCTGCCTGACTATCTGAGAAAATGGCTATGTCTCCCCGCTCAATATTGAACGAGGCACATCTCTCTATCGCGTGTACCACCGCTTGAAAGATACTGGCGAATTTCCCTAGAGGTTCGTGATATTTGAGTCGGGGTCCACAGACACCCGCACCAGCACCATCCTCTGTTAGTGAGCCGTCAGTGTACCACCTAATAGCATGTGGTTTCACATCATAGGTGGTAGACATGCTGGTCCACTCCGACTTGTTGCTAAGCTCTGTTTTGAAGAGCTTATCAAAGCTAAACTTGGCCAATTGAACATCCTTCGGATATTCTAATAACAGGTCAGTTGCAGTCGCGGCCGAGTAGCTGGTCTTGCCCCTGTTATCCTCATGGTAGATCTGCGCGCACTGTGCTTGATATGCAAGTGCAGTGGTGGAAGCCCGAGTAGCACATCCAGAGCAGTGGACGGGCAAGTGCGCATAGCGCCCGAGATGCACGTGCAGGCAAGTCTCTGGAGTTTGCCCAGTTGCCTTTTTGTGACATCAAGGTCAGCGCGATTCGCCCAAACCGCAGCCCCGTAGCTGAGTATGGGCCTCACCAAGCAACATACATCCACAGTAGGATCTTTGGAGACACTCCCCAATTTTTCCCTGCAAGAGATCTACAGCTCATTAGGGCCATAGTGGCCTTGCGAACGGCATGTTCCACATGTTGTCTCCACATTAGTCGCTTGTCTAGGATGACTCCCAGATATTTGACTTCAGTGGAGATCGGAATCTCTGTGCCCCCAATGGCTATGGGCCGAATGGATTTCAACTTGTAGCGATTGGTGAAGGCGACCACTGTGGTTTTCGCTGGATTGATATTCAGCCCCACGTCTCTGTACCAGTCTGAGCTAAGTCTTAGGCCCAGTGTGATCCTGTCGCTCAATGTGCTCTTAAAATTTCCGTTACAGACTAGAGTGATATCATTGGCATAGCCTTGACATTCAAACTCATTTGCTGTAAGTTTAACTTGCAGCTCGTCCACCACGAGGCGCCAGAGTAGTGGTGATAGGACACCCCCCTGCGGACAGCCTCTGGTGGTTTGAGCTCTAACAGTCACACTGTTGACAGTGACTTCTGCTATTCTGCTATCAAGGAGTTTGCCCAGCCAGGTCGTGAGACCCTTCTGAAGATGGACGGGTATGATTCCATCCACCCCCGGAGCCTTGTAGGGGCTGAGTGTACTCAACGCCCACCTAATCTTTTGTTCAGTTACGATCGCTGCAGCCAGGTTCCAGTTGGGTCTCCCGTTGGGGCTCCTTTCGTAACTGTTGTCTATATCGGAGATGGTTCTACACATGGGGAAGTGAGTTTGCAGGAGAAGTTCTGCTTTCTCGTCCTCGTCCTCGGTGAATGACCCATCCGCCCTCTTCAGACAAAGTTCAGAAAGTACTTTGCCTTTTGAGATTGCCTTAAACACTCTAGCCGCAGGTGCCGCTTGCTCTATGGTGGAACAGAATTTCCGAAAGTGAGCACGCTTACTGAACCGGAGTTCTTTTTTTTTTATTCTGTCAGCTTTTTGGTGTAAAGTTCCCAATTGGCGCTGTTCTTATTAGCTGTGTTAAACAGCTTTCTGACTTCTGCACGAGTGTGGGTGTGTCATCCGTCACGTCTCCTGGGAAGTATGCCGACGCCACCACAATACTCCCGTGCTCGCTTGTGATCATCACCGCTACTAGATCGCTGTTGAGAAATTGAGAGAGACAAAGAAAGTTAATATCCTTTCGCACCAAAATACAAGCTCTCGGTGATGCCTCCCTTACGTCTGCAATAGTTTGCATACTCACTTTACTTAGGCCGCAGTTCCTGCCTCTGACGACCCAAGGCTCCTGGATGAGCACCAGCCCCAGGTCCGACCTGCAGACCAACCTGCCGATGACAGCCGAAGCTGCCTTCGCGTGATGCAGGTTGATCTGTGCCACGCTGGTGACCACCATCCTTAGAGCTCTTCTTCACCCTTCGAGAACGTCAGATGGGCCTCTGACAGCATCCTGGTGGGTGTCCGCTCATCATCGGATGGCTCCTCAATGCTGGTTTGCTCCTCCTCGCCGCCCATGTGCAGGCGCGCCAGGTCCAGCCCTTGTAGCGAAACCGAGTCTAACTCGGCGTCCACTGCTGCTGAGTCCATGGCCTCAGCTGCTTCGTCCGAGGGGCAGGAGGGTGCCTCCTTGGCTGTCGCCTTTGACGTGCCAGGCACATCATTGGTATTCGCCTTCGTGGGCACCTCCGCTCTTACAGGTTCCTGCTTTTTGTGCAGGCGACATTTAAGCTGGCCGAACCTGTAGCTCACCAGCATTTAGCGCTTCTTAAGGAGTGTCAGCGCCTCCTCATCCAGGCCGAGCATCAGCACCTTGCCGCCCTTGGACTCCAGGTGCCGGATGACCCGCCAGGTCTCGGTGAGAAGGCCCTTGTTGAGCAGCCCATCGTCTCACCAGCCATACGGGGCAGGTAGACTGTGACGATGTTCGTCGCCGGCAAGTCACCCTGGAGGACCTTGGTGCTGATGCTGGGGACCGTTAGCTTCAGCCACTTCCTGGCATCGCAGTCCATGCAGTCCACTAATAGCGGACCATCAAGGAAATGGATGCCGTTGTCAGTTGACAGCTGCGGTCCAGCCCTTCCTCATCTCTTCGACGAGGGCCTGCTCCACCGCCGACAGCTCAATCTTGCGAGGTCCTCGAGCCCTCCAGGGCTGCGGCGTTACTCCTCTTAGTCCTTTTGGGCTCTGTCTTGGGGAGGTCAAGCGGCGACGTGTGTTGCAGCAGCCTCTTCCTCCCCGCAACGGCCTGGCCGCCGACTCTTTCCACTGGAAACACATTTGTCCCGGCAACGGCCTGGCCGTTCGGTGCACGGTGCTCCAGTGCTCTCTTCCGGGCCTCCTCCGGCTTCAAGCCACGCTCGAGGTACCGGAGGTACCACTTTCGGCCGGCTCCGCTGAGCCCTTGCCTCAGGGGATCACCGGCTCCTCCAGGCTGACCTGCCGCTGGGACAGGCTACTTCGCCAGTTGCTGCCTCGACCTTACGGAAGAGGGTGTTGCAGCGTCTCTCCTGCTGGCGTCGCCCGCCTGCGGGACAGCCGCTGGGGCAGTGCCGGGCACTGCAACCCTCCACCCCTGCTGTCAGTTCATTTGGTGGCCTCACTGCCGGCCACTTGAGACTTGAAGGTCTCTACACCCTTCGAGGCGCTCTGAGTTGGGGTCGGGCCCTTCGGCTTTGCAGCACTCTTCGAGGCGCTCTGCGTCGGGGTCAGGCCCTTCGGCTTTGCAGCACTCTTCGGGTGAGGGGCCAAGCCCCTACGCAGCGACAGCTTACCACCGTCGTCCAGAGCCGCCTGGGTTGCTGGACTATCCGCTCTGCCACCTGGGTTCCGGTTAAGTCCCGCGTGTATAAATTTTTAAACTTTTTAGAATCCATAAATTGCTCCCACGAGTGTAGGGGAAGGTAGTACCAGCCTGTCATAGCCCCCATTAACACGCTGGGGCCAGGTGTAATCACCGAGGCGGCCAGGTATCGGTATAGCTCTGTCCGAATATAGTCGGTTATACCTGACTGCAAACCAGCCAATGGGCACGGATCGCATGACACCCTGGCTTGGGGGGGTGAAGTGGCACCCTTGCCTCAGGACGTCACCACTGCCCTTGTGAGATGTTGGGGATAGGATGTGGGTTGGAACATGTGTAGGAAGTATGGAGTGTGTTCTTACATGTGTCAGACAAGCGCCTTGTCGGTACTACAACGGTGTGGTACCCGCTGTTGTCCGGGACTGCTTATTCACGACAAGTCGCTATTCGTAGCTAACCTCGACAGGAGGCCTTGCGCTATCCGCAACCTGCGACCCGTCCGGTGGCTTCAGCTTGCCCACCTCAGAACAATCTCACTAGTTTTTCTGTGGATATTATACACATAATTATTTAATCGACGAAATAAGGACTTAAAAATCGATATTTAAATCCAAATCCGATTTGTCAAAATAGATATTTTCAAAATCTCGTACGATAAAGACTAGATTATGCCCTCCATATTAATAATGTTTTCGGTTTTTTTGATTTTGATGATTACAGATGAAGATGTCATTACTTCATTACTTCTCATATACTTAAAAAATCAACAAAAATGTTTTATTCGCGTTTCTTGGTGCGTTATCCCCACTTAACCAATCGCTGTCGGATGCTAAGTGTCAATCAAAGGCTGTGGTCCGCCTTGTATCGGGCCCTGGCGAGGATTAATGTGCCCACGCCAATGATGGATTTGCCATTTTAGTGTGGCCATCGCCTTCTCGGTCGAGTAGACCTCCTTCACGACGATGGCGCGCGAGTTACCGCCTCATGACCTCGGCGGTCCCCCACCGAAACCTCCTCGACAGCCAGAGGTTTAGACGACCCCTAATACTTTATATCGACCTAGCCCTGCTACCCAAACAGAATCGCATCCGCTCCAATTACCACCTTCGGTCGCATCAGCAGAATTCTTATAAACAAATTGTAACAAACCAAACTGTAAAATAACGAAGAAATAAATAAAAGATCATTCTGGATTTAAAGCTCAACCAATAAGACGTTTTATTCTTTCAAATACCACAGATTTATCACATACATATATAATTTATATTGAACCTACACTTAACTCGCGCGATCATTTAATTCAAATATCCAGCGAATTCATATCTAATGCTTCCAATTCTTTATATTCTTTATCTGTGCGTCAAAATGGATATATAGTTTGGGTGGCGCCAAGACCGCCTGTTAATCCAATAGTGGTTCGCTCAAAACTAACCGTAATCGTCATGCTAAAATTACAAACTGTGTTGTAAAATAATCTTAGGGCTGATTGAGATCTGTATCCCGATTGGGAAAGTAATTTTCGGATAACCACAATTTAAAATTCGTAAAAAAGTTTCCGTATCTCAGTTTAGGAATTTTTGCCATCTCTTTTACACCAAATATCAATGGCATTGTTTTTGTAAAGAACACGAGAGACGTCTTGAACAACTTTCTAACACCTACAAAAAACATAATGCAAGGGTCGCCTAACCAATAAGAGATACTATGTGGCAATCTAGGATTAAGGTAGCTCACAAACTTACATACTAGTTTGGGTAGACAAACTAGCATGGTTGAATCAACTCTGCTCTTGATACTGCCAAAAAAATATATATACGGCCGCGGTAACAGTGTTATATATACAAAAATTATTTTGTGTTGTAATACTTATTTTATAATAATATAACGTCGGATTGCTTTTATTTTATTTGATTTTTCTTTTCGCTCCTTTATTTGCGCGTCGGTCGTTTTTCTCCAAAATCAAAATCTTTCTTTATTCTTATAATCTAGCTTAATTCTATTTAGATCGATAACACTTTATATCGATATCGTAACATTATACAATTTGGTTACACTAAGGCTCGCGGTTCAAAATGGGATGTTTACATTCGGGCAACCTGACATTTGATCGACCTCGATCACAAACATAGTCCTATTGTTTTATTACACACTTGCAACCATGGAATTTTCTAATTAATATTCTCAACTTCTGGGGCAAACCTAACGGATTTAACGTGTCTTACGATTACAAGGTACATCACATTTCATAGGTTGAAAAGGTCTCTTAGTTCCACGGCGTTTAGAAGGTCCACACGGCCTACAAGGTTCACTAGGTTTACAAGGTTCAGTTTTTTTAAGGTTCCGCAGTTTTACAAGATTTCGTAGTTTCACAAGGTTTATAGGGTTTACACGGTTTAAAAGATTTCGCAGGTTTTCAAGGTTTCGTAGTTCTACAAGGTTCATAAGATTCACACGGTTTACAAGGTTTCGTAGTTTCACAAGCTTTACACGGTTTTCAAGGTTTCGTAGTTTCACAAGGTTCACACGGTTTACAAGGTTTCGTAGTTCTACAAGGTTTTTAGGGAAACTAGGTTCAAAAGGTAGAATAGCTTTTGACGGAATCGGACAAGGATCAGCAATTTCCTACACTTCTCTTAGCAACTCTGTTTGCCTACTAAGCGCATCTATATGGACCATGTTTGACCCCGGCCTATGGGCTATAGAATAATTAAAACTTTCCAACTCAAGGGTCCAACGGGCGATACGGGGATTTATAGCCTTTTCTCCGCCTGCACCATCTGGTATCTCATCATCTTCTCACGCAGCTCTTCGAGGGAAGCACAATAATATAATGGAGCTGCACATCCGGTATGGTCCTGCAGACCATCTACGATGTATTTCACGATGTCCACGTCCTCAAAGGTCCCTTGCTCGGCAATCTGACGCATCGCAATAACATATTGCAGCAGCGATTCATTCACACGAATAGAACGGCTCTGTACTGCTTTGCCACATTCGTCATTTGGAATCCGAAAGTTTTCCGCAGACACTCGCTTAGCTCCTTCCAAGTAGCCGGTTTTTCGAGCATAATGTATGAGCGAGCCGATCCCTCCAGCATTCGACTGCCTAGTATCCAACGTTGAGAGCTGTCTAGTCCGTACATAACTGCAGCCAGCTCGATGTCACAAATCCATGCGTGGACAGACATGTTGTCGTCTCCCGAAAATTTTCGTAAATTAGCCTCAAGGTCTCTGATCTCAACCACGGGCTTGCGGTCCAGCGAATTGCCTTCCAAGGCGGCAACCTTCGCTTTCAACTCCG
Organism: Drosophila burlai; assembly: GCA_008042655.1. NCBI lineage: Eukaryota > Metazoa > Arthropoda > Insecta > Diptera > Drosophilidae > Drosophila > Drosophila burlai. The sequence continues at coordinate 8,796 of VNJT01015454.1, forward strand.
CGAGATCCTTTCGTGCTGTATAGAACGTCATCTGCTTCGTAATTTCTGCCAACTCGTCCAGCACCCGCTCCTCCATTGTCAGATTGAGAATGACTGAATATTTCGATCTTAAACTGAAATATTACTTTGGGCGAACCCCACACCTGATTTGTAATACTCCAGGTTTTATTTTATAATAATATAAAGTCAGATTGCTTTTATTTTATTTGATTTTTATTTTCGCTCCTTTATTTGCGCGTCGGTCGTTTTTCTCCAAAATCAAAAGTGACCGTATTTCTTTATTCTTATAATCTAGCTTGTTCACGCCAAAAGGGCGCTTATTTTCCGGAGGCAGTGTGATCCCGTACACTCGCTCTCTCTCTCCCTCTTCCACTGCACTTTTGTGCATCGAGCTCCTAGTCCGCTCTCCCCAAGTTAGTTTTAAGGTTCTTCTTGTTAGTTCCAATTTACGATTCTATCAATAAAGACCTCAAACGCACGTCGCGTAATACCCCGAAATTATCTTCCGTGTTTTACTTATCGAGTGCCTTCCAGGTTAAAGCCATCCCCCTGCGAACATTGGTCCATCAGAGCCGGATAATTCCAGTCCAGCAGCTACGGTGGCTTTAACACCGCACAAGATAAGTAAACATTTTTACTTAGCTGCCGGTCATTTTTATGATTTTTTGTCTAAATCCGAGCCATCCGTCCGATTGATCCGACACTACGGCAGCTTCCAACTCCGAATCGCAATTAATTTATATTAATTTTCCGCGAATTCAACATTCAAAAAGTGTGTGTTTAAATATATGCCATAAGCCACAGTGACACTTCCAAATTCGAATTTCTCTTCGTTCGCTGTGATCCGCTTGCATTTATTTCCACCTCCTACACCTACGTACATACATATGTCCAATACATACAGTCCACTCCACTTATTTACAATCGGCACCAACAATTTACACAATAAATTTTCGTATCCTGGATAATAATAGTAAATAAACATTCCAAAATCCACAAGTGTAAATTTAAATATATGTACGTATGCTATAAGCCACAGTGAAACTTCTAGTTCCGAAATTCTAACCGTTCACTGTGTTCCGCTTGCATTTACATATTTACACTCTCCGATATACAATTCAGTCCACTCCACTGATCTACGAGCGCCAAAAGCAATTTAAACAAAATTAAATTAATATATACCTACTTTCAAATATTTCGGGTTTTTAACACATAATTTAAATAATTTAATC
>VNJT01015455.1:0-12710 GCA_008042655.1 Drosophila burlai
TTGCAGGACCCTTCGTCAAGGCACTAGGTGCCGCGGTTTTGGTCATGGGCCTCTTATTCGACACTCCTTCTGGGGTCGTGTTGGCCGATCTACCTTTATTTATTGGTCCCGCCACTCTTGCTAGGCACTGCCCTAGGAGGGTCCATAGGCTTCTGGGCGAGCCTTTTGGCCTCCTCTAAGGGTATGCCGTTCGCAAGGTGTCTGCGCAACCTTTTTCGTGCGGCGCCCGATAGAGCGATCCGCTTTATTTTATCTACCTTGGGAGAGGCGAGAAGGGCTTCTTCCTCTTCTTTGGTGATGTTGTCGGTGCCAGAGCCTTGTGAACAGACGTCCATGGCTTCTTCGGGCTTCGAGTGGGTTCGATCTCGATCGATTTGGGGCTGCTAGAGCACCCTGTTTCATTGTTACTTTTGTTGGTTTCCATGTATTGGTCCCACGAGTAGTGAGGAAGGAAGTATCCCCCGGGGCAGAGCCTCATACCCCGGATCGGGCGCTTGTACGACCGGAGGTGCCAGGTATCCAGGTAAATAATCGCTATTTAAACTTTTATTCAGCTGGCTGACTTTTGTTATAAATTTAATTTGCGAATTTAGTCTTTATCATACCGTGGTATTCCACGTGTTCACGAATACTTTTTAATAAGTAAAATCACGAGGTTCTTTTTCGGATCTTTAATTAGTTAATTTATTTTGCTGGAACCCTTCTGATTTTCACTCAGACTTGGGCATGATATTAACCGATGTTAGGGGTAATAATCACTTTGATGCGGGGCAGAGTTTCAATTTCTTAAAATTTTTTTTTTCAAAATCACACCGACTGCGCCAATTATATTATTTAGTTTTTCTGTTTTATTTTTTTTATTTTGTTTTAAATAATAGTTTTTGTAGATTGTACGGAAGTCCTGGGCCAGGATTTGTCTCAGTCCTGCCAGCGTCACTCACAAGTTTTCAAGGAATACAAGTGGGCTAGCGAGGTGCCGAAACTGGTCAATTTCGCCTTTCTCTCTGGGGTCGAGTCGCTGGCCGCCGTTGGCCAGGAGCAAGGACCCACTGTCCAGAGGAACGAGGGCGAGACCGGGGAAAAGCTTGGGGAAACCCGACCTGCAGCGCGGCGTTGGCGCGATCCCTGTACTTGCCGCCGCCGCCGGTTGCGGAAATATCCCCAAACAACCAGCCCAAGAGTAGGCTAGCGCAGCAGCCAAGGGCAAAGAGGAGGGAGAGGGCAGAGAACGAGACAAGAAAAACCGTTGCCGCCGTCGATAGCTGAACTCCCGACTCCCCAGAAAGCGGCCGGAACCAAGCCCGCCCTACGGCCAGGGTGAGTGAGAAAGGGGTGGTGGAGGAACGAGGTGGAACGGGGGAGAAAACGCCGGAGCCCGTTGCCCTCCAGAGGCGCGGCTTCCCCTCTGCCACGAACCGTTGCGGAATTCCCACCAACGGGTCGGTTGCAAAGTGGAGGCTCGCTCCGCCGGTTTGGGAATCTCTTCCACGAGCAGAGGAAGCTTCGGAAACCCGTGGATGAGAACCTGAACCGGCTGAGTGCCCTGGTTGGGGAGATGTGGACCCGAAAACCCAGGCAGGAGAGGTGCTAGAACCGTGGGAAGCCAAGGTGGATATATAAAACACTATATTTTTGCTAAATTCATGATTGCTTTATTGCCTATGTAGCTCTATTTGGTTTCCCTACTTTTAGGCTGTAGTTCCCGCCGGTGATAGAGACGGAGGTAACCCAAGCGTGCTTACGTGGAATCTGCTCGAGGCGATGTCGGCGCGTAGAGTTCCGGTTCCATAGTTTTTCCTTCTACACTTGCACTCGAGAGTTTTCACAACTGGACGGGTTTCGCTCCTTTCTTGACCCACATCTTCCCATCATCGCCGGCGCCGACGTCGCTGCTGCGCCCGAGCTTCCGCTCCCCCTTCTCCTACGTCATCTCTTCGGGAGTTTCGTTCCGATGTCTGCTCGCAGTTACTGGATCGCGGCGGGGGCTCGGCTGCAGTGGTGACGCACTCGCTGGCGCTCAGCGCTGCTCTCACGTGCTCGGCTGCAGTGACTCACTCGCTCGCACTCCGCGCTGCTCTCACGTGCTCGGCTGCAGTGGCTTCCCCAAGCTTCGCTTTAGCGACGCTCTGAGCGGCTTTCCCCGAATTCGGCACCAGCTGGGCTTGGCTCTCCGGGTGCAATAGCCGACTCTCTTCGGTCTCCGCTACAGCGGCTCTCTTACACGCCCACGCCGGCGGGTGATCGCTCTCTTAGCTGACGGCGACAGTGGCCTCCCGGTTTACCTTACTCTACATTATCTCTATTTACATACATCTATTTATATCTTTATCTCTAAACCTACGCTACTCCTTCGCCTCCCTCGCCTTCATGGCTGGCTTTCCTGGCGTTCATGGCCGGCTTTCATCGCCTTCGTGGCTGGATTTCCTCCATTTCATATGTTTTCTTTAATCTTGGCCTCCCAGGCCTGTTTTCATGTCTGTGAGGCCCATTTATGGGTCCTCACAGGATTTAATTAATATTAGCTTTTCATTGATTTTAATTGATCTTTTAATGTTTCTATTTTACTCTAATTGTAACTCGTATAATTAGAAAAAGCTCTATTATAATGAAAGGGAATAATCGCTGATCTGCATAGGTGGTTGCTAGGCCAAAGATAAGCGGTGGTCTGATCTAGCGAACGAGCAGAAATAATAGAGAATACAAAAAGAAACAAAACACACTGGAAATAATTAAAGATACATAACTGGCTCGCAAGGGCAAGGCACTCACAAACTGATACCGATCTCATTAAACTCGGTCCAGATAAACATCCACGACCATTTCAAACTGGTAGATAGGGTAGGTAGGTATATGTGGTGAGGTACTCATGGTACAATGGTACTCATTGTAACCTCCAATTAGAGCTTAGCTCCGTTTTAAATAATACCACATTTCAAACTGACAGCCAACAAGTAATAGTTAAGAAAGAGTGAACATAAGAGATCAAAGAAATGTTGGCAAAAAATCCGACAAAAATCGAACCAGAGAACTGCTATCCAATAGTAAACGGGATATCATAAGATTTACGGCGGTAGTTATAGGTCATTGGGCGATCGGAACGAATGAAGATGGGGCTGCCATACAACGCAAGCTGCAGAAGCTGCAGGGAAATCACAGAACATGAGACACCAGAGAACTTGCTCTGTCTCTGTCCAGCCTGAAACCACGCCAGACTACGCCACTTCGGTGCCTAACAGTTAGAGTCGCTAGAATGCATAGGAAAGCTGAAGATCTCAGCAGTCCTAGGCTTTTTCAGCAACTTAGGATGGTACTAAAGTAGGACTACAATCACAACAGGACATCAGAGGGAGTGGATCAAAACGGAGCTCAGGTCTAATTAGAGGTTCTAGACAGGGGCCTCACCACTGATACCTACCTACCATTAAGGCCTCTTTTTCCGATTTAACTAAAATATAAGTAAGCTAGCTACACGTCTGAGCCACACACAAATATATAGAGGATATATATATTAGAGATGTTCTTATTTTTCAAAGTCGACAAATCAAGGAGTGCCGGCCGGTTTTTTGTTCCTTTTAGTCTAAAAGTATTGCATGCCAAATTTGGTGACGATCGGATAACGTTTAGTAGACCCGGAAAAAATTTGAAAATTTTGAAAAAAAATTTGAAGAATTTTGTAATTTTTCCGGATTTTTCACTGAAAACTTCATATTCCATCATTATTTCTCATACAAAAAGTAATTATTTTATTTAAATTTAACGTAGAATTAGAAAATACACAGTAAAAAACACTTAGGTCTATCATTTAATTATTAAAAAAAAAAAGTAATTTTTTTCAATTTTTTGATCAATTTTAACGTCGGATTGATCGTTCATATTGTCCAAACCAAAGGACCGTCTTCTCTTTTTATTATAATCTTCTTAATTCTATACCTACAATATATCGGCACATTATTCGGCACAATATTCCGGCACATTAATTCGAGAAAATTGCGCGTTCAAAGTGAAACCAAGAATAAATCTGTAAGAAAAACACTTTTCATAATGTCGGTGCCATTAATAACAGCTGTAGCGGCCGTTTCTAATGTTCTAACAACACCGAAATCTGTCGAAAATTTGAATAATATAGATTTGATCGGCAAAACATCGCATATCATTATTGGCGCGAAGTTACCATCCAACAAACAAGTGTTACAAGTTTTATTCTACAACATGCGATCCGCGCGTCTCAATGCTAGGGAAAGTGATAAATTGTCAATAACTGCAGCAAAAATATTTTGGCTACAAGCCCGGATTCCAGTTCGGGAAGATCACAAATCTGTGGACAAACTGCTCAAGTTATATGAAAATTGGAAAGCCATATAAAAAACAGTTCCCAATAAGAGATCTGATGCTCAAAATAATGTGGCAAAGGCATATGTTGAACAGTTGGATAACCTTTTTGACATCGCCACAGCAGATGCCTTGGAAATAATACAAATTGAGGAAGACAAGTTATTTCTAGAAATGCAAAGACAGAAAGGTCGCCCAGGAAGCATGGTTGGTGTTGACATGACTCTATATGGGCGAGAAAAAAGATTGGAGGAACGGCATGCGAAAGAAGAAGATCGCAAACGGAAATACCAAGAGCAAACGACACAGCAAAAATGCAACTTTTCATTTGGTTTCTTGGCATTTGAATTTTTATTTATGAGTGTTTCAAATTCATATAGTTGATGCTGCTAATATCAAACAATGCACTATGGTCCAGAATTCGATTTTTTTTGGCATAAACTCTAAAAATTAAGCTACAGACTTGAAACTTTGTACACTTTGTTGTTACATTATAACAAGTTTGTACAACAAATTTGGGGTCAATGTGACCACGCCCCCCTTTTGCCTCCCATACAAGCTACTGGAATGACTTCGGAATTAAACCAAATTTTATATTTTTTTTTTATTAATTACAAAAACTTAACTTTATTAACTTTTTATGAGATCTATATTATATACAAATTTTTAGAATGATTAATCTTGTTCTTCCTGTAATTCTATATTACATATTAATTCATCGAAAATGTCGCTTTACTAGAACTGGACTTGCCTAAGTATTATCGATTTATCAGAAAAGGAGCAAAAATGAGCAAAAGATATTACATAGCCATCAAAAACAAAGGTTAAACCTACAAACTTACGTTTTCAACTTTTGTCAGGAATTGTCAGGTGGTTAGTTATACTCCATTAAAGACAGAAGACATAGTTAATTTTTTCCTATAAAATCACATAACTATGACGTTACACGTCACTAAAATTCTACAAAAACACATTTATATTCTATATACATTAAAAACTAGATACCTTTATCTTTATTTTCCATATTTTACTTAAATTTTTGGGTGCGTAGTAAACCTTGTGTGATATGCCAAAGTAAACAAAAAAATCGCGCAAATTCCTCACGCGCAATCAGCTGATCAATAGCTTAACTTTGATAATTCATAAAAAGCTTAAGGAAGCTTTCGGTTGTTTTTGTTTTTGTTTTTAATTTGTATGATCAATTTACTTTTAGAAAATAATTGCTTAAGGACGATATATTGACATAAAAATTTAGAGTTTATGCCAAAAAAATCGAATTCTGGACCATAGTGCACTGACAAAAAATATAACAGGCAAGATGTTGACTCGAAATCTGAGCGCACGCAAGATAGTGGTCCGGCTTCGGCTCGTCGGCTACGATGGTGATGGTCTTGTTCAGATCTCGGAATGCCTATGCATAATTTTAGCTAAAGATATTTGCGTGGAACAATAAGCTTTAACCGGGATAGAGAAACACACACGCAAATAAATAAATGCTGCAGGAAAAATATTTTCATTTTTGGCTGATTCCCTCTCTCACCTCCTCTGATGTTCTGGAGGCTCGTCTCTTGTCCACCTTACCAATGATCGCTCCTACCCTCAGCGCTTAATAGCCTGAGCTTTCAAACTTCTTTAAAACATTATAAAATTTTATTAAAACCTAAAAGGAAATAAATCTCTTAAACTAAGCAATAGACACATAACATAAATATAAATGGAATACATGGAATAAAATATATAAAATATTCAAAAGATGATTTAAGATGATTTATGTGAAATATGCGCCGTTTTGTTCGTAAACTTCTTGCCAACGAGATGCCAACTTCATTATAGCCTTCTCGTAGGAGGCTGCGTCCCTTTTGGCAAAATACTAGGAGAGCCAAGTTTCACAGGCCTCTCTTGAAGCCAACTTTTCACCATTCATCATTAATTAATCCATTCCATTAATCACTTGGTGCCAGGTCCGGACTGTAAGGTGGGTGCATTAGGGCCTCCCATCCGATCTCCCTCAGCTTCTGACGCGTCACCAAAGTTGTGTGTGGCCTGGCGTTGTCCTGATGAAACACAATTCGGCCTCTGTTGATCAAAGATCGCCTCTTCTGGATGAGTGCTACCTTCAAGCGGTCCAGTGTTTGGCAGTAGAGGGCCGGATTGAGCGTTTGGCCATAAGGGAGCAGATGATTCCTTGCCTATTCCACCAAACACATAACAAAACCTTCCTGGTCGTCAATCCAGGCTTGGTCATCGTCTGGGCCGCTTCCTCGAGTTTTGACCACGATCATTTGCGCTCCATGTTCTAGCTTGATGTTGATTTTTCATCGCCAGTCACAATCGGCTTCAGAAACGGGTCGATTTTGTTGCGATTCAGCATCCAATAGCAGATGGAAATTCGGCCTATCATGTTTTTAGGGTTTGTTCGTGTGACACCCAAACATCGAGCTTTTTATTTTTTAATCCAAGGTTATGAAATAGTCCAAACGGGTTTCTGGCTTATCTTGGGCTTACGTGCCGATCTGTTTTCACAATTTCCATGATTTCATCGCAATCTTAGCCGACAGGTCTCCCGACGCATGGTGCATCTTTGACATTGAAATTTCCGGAACGGAACCTAGCAAACCACTTTTGTGCTACACATTCCATTTCATTTTCCATTTTCCATTTTCGGGCACATAAACTATATAAACTTTTCCAGCCGCTTTGGCTGTTTTTTCGCTTTGATTGATATAGAAAATTTTCTCTTTTCTGGTGTCCATCTTTGATGAGCGCTCACAACGTACTGACTGAGTCAATCAATCGAAAAACTGTCAAAGACAAATTTTTAGCGCAAAAAAACACCTTTTCAATGCCATTATGCGATACGTAACACCAGAACAATGGACCAAAACACCATCTCTTATATGGGCAATTCTCTGGTGTCGCACGTGACATTCGTACGCATTCAAACAAAAAAAAAACATTTACCAAGACTTTTTTTTTAATTTTACAAAATTTGGAACTTATAGCTCTTGGGTAGCACTATAATTGGTGATAAGGTCAATCTCGAACAATTGTTCGTTTTCAAGATAATTAAAAAAAATGTATCGAGTTCGCACGTGACACAGACGGAAGTGAATTTTTCGCAAACCAGTTCAAGCACTGATTTCAGCGAAACTTTATGAAAGATTTTAATGCAATTAATTTTAATGTATTATATATCAATTCAACTTAATAATTTATTTGATTTGATTTAAAAATATTAAGTAGTTTTTTTTTAAAGTAAATTTTTATCGGTGTCGCACGCGACAGGTCGCACGTGACATTTTTTCCATCGTTCTTTCGTGACGTTTTTTACTATTTAAGCATGGCAGAGAAGTATAAATGTGATCTCTTTTGACTCTTTGCAATCTCCCAGTGATGATAGAAAGCAAAAGTCCAAGCATAGTTCCTCTGCTTTGGAGATTTTTATCAAAACACAACATGATCTTTTTATGGTGTTTTTCATCAAAATAATGAAAAATTGCGAGTTGCGCGAGTTTGCGTTCCAATATTTCGAAATTTGTTTTAGAATATGATAAAGGCTTTCAAATTTGATCTATTGAAACATTTCTTAGAGTTACTATGTTACAAATATTAATTTTAGAGCATTTTTTGTGGTTTTTGCCGCGGTTGTAATTTCCAGAGAATAGCCCATATAAAAAACGAACGAACTTTTTAATTGACATTATATAATATTCACGGCCGTACAAATATTTAAATTATGGAATTATTGAAACAATTTAATTAATGATTAAAATGGAATGGGACGGCAACTCAAAGTAGGATTATGATGAGGAAAAGGTATTTCTTTATGCAAAAACAATTGTCAATGTAAAACATAAGAGCTTTTAGCTCTTACCAAATGAGCTTATTTATGCTCTCTTCTCATTGTTTCTCCTTCCCTTTATTTATGTTAAAATTGATGTTTCTTTCTTGTTAGAATATCATTTTTTTAGTTTTATTTATTCGACCAGCTCTCGTGATGTTTTTTTGTTTAACACTCACCACACTATCCACATCCACCGATGAAAGCGCTTTCTTCGTTGAAGCGCCAGCTATAATAGGGAGAAAATAAAATCACGGGCAACAACAACTAGGGAATTAACCAAAATCAGGGGAAGATTAACACTGAATTTGGCGACGCTCTCTTTCTGCTCATTTACACGACACTATTATTTTCCTTCTTGTCCAAATTATTTATGCTCACTAAATGAATATTAAATCCTCATTGGATTTGCCGCACAGCCCTTCTTTTTTTTGTATTTTTACCTTAACTTAACCTTAATTTTACCTTTTTTTTATATTTTCTCCTTTGGAATGTTGGGATTCACATCTGGACGGGTTTTCTAGGCCTTCCTTTGAGGACTTTCAGAAGCTCATTCCCGGTTGGGAGATAGCGCGGGAGGATCGCGGAGGCGACAACAAATTGGCGGGCGGAACCACTCGAAACTAAAACGCTCGGCTCAGCCGCAAACTATGCGCTCTCGGTAAAAGCTATTTCTAGCCGGGCTGCTCTTGGAGCTCGCTCCCGATCTATCGGCTCATGCCAGAGCGCGTACTGCTATATGAAGCTGATCGGAGGTTAGGTACGGGCTACTATATAGAAATTTCCCTATCTCTGGCGAAATTGGTTTTAATGGTACTTCATTGGCGCTCTGCTGCGCGGGTGGAGGCGACGGTTGCGCCGGGAGCTAGCTCGCTCCACAGCTATTGGCTGCTCCTCGAAGATCGGCTGCGTCGTTCCCCTCAGGCTTGCCCCTCACCTCTAGGGCCTCCAAACGATAAAAGCTGCTACCTATAAGATCCAACAAATATAACCATCTACCTGAGCATTCGCTCCTTTTCCGCTCACCTTCAGATCACAGCTCGCTCGGCGCTGCTTTAAGAGCAAATATTTCCTGCTGGCACTTAATCGCGAGAACTTTCAATTCTCAACGGCTGCCAAAAAGAAATGGCAGACCACGACGCCGGAAAAGTGGCGGTAAGCCTCTATGAGAAAGTGGGTGAAATGGACACATTTGACCCAGTCTTGCCTTAATGGCAACACAGCTCCTCGAACTTCATCTGACCCACAGATGGCGCTAAAAAGTATCTTTATTTTCCCGAGCGAGCGCTACAATTCTTAGCTACTTACTACACTGACTAACAGAACAAACAGGTGAAACAACTTTTGTACTTAAAGTACGACTCTGGCCAGCTCTATTGGCGGCCATACTTGTTGCGCAGGGCGATCAGTTCATCGAAGAACAACAGCACCAGGGTGGAGTAGGGAGCACTTCGTAAATAAATAGGCCAGAATCCCTTGTACAAGCCATGCACTCCCTCCGACCTCAGGATCTTCAGGACACAGTCCAGCCACCCATTGTAGTAAAGCCCCCGGCCATGGGCATCCAAACCCTGATTGTACAACCGCGTGGTAATCACATCCAAGGGAGTAATGGCCACCGACACAAATGACCCAGCCGCTAGGCCAGAGCAGAAGGACAGGCAGGTGGGATGAGTGATTACTCCACTCTCCTTCAAAAGCGACTTGGCCTGACCAAAGGTGGCGATTTGAACGGCCGAGGCCGTTGTGGCTCTGCCCACATTGGCCATAGATCCCCTCCAGAGTCCGAAGATGCCGTTCTTCCGGTATATCTGCCTTATCGCATCACTCATCGAGGTGTGCGGATGCTGATAGCCGACGGCTATCTGCTTGGCGGCCTGCGCCTGAAGTTGCGTTTTGATCTGGAACGGAAATGTTGACTATCAGCGATCAAGCGAACTTGAGCTTATCTTATCTACGCCAGACATTGTCAAGCTGTGGCAGACATCTCAGGGGTTTGATTTACATAATCGCTTACCAAGAAGAAGGGGCTGGCACAATAGGATCCGACAACGCCGCCCAAGGCGCCCCAAAACATGCCTCGGACGAAGGAGATCTCACCCCTGCTGTTGTGCACCCAACCCTTTTCCACGGCATGCGTGTAAATATTCAACCTGCATAAAAAAGATAACAATTTAGTGATCTTTTGGGCTTAATATCCGTGAACTCACCTGAAGGAGTTAATGACAAACTGGAAGCATAAAGCTGGTGCCAACCCCTTCTGCAAGCCCAGGATCCCGTCATTTTTGGCTACTGTAACGAAGGCCTGGAAGACGCTTTTGTATGGCTTTGCATGCGATCCGCGGGCGGCTAGCTCTCCTTGCAGTTGAATGCGAGTTTTGATCACCTCCACCGGGTTGGTAAACACTCCAGCTCCCATGGCAGCCACACCGCCCAGCACAAAATCAGACGTAGCCATCGTGCGTTCTCGCTCGCAATCTGGCGATCACTAACCGTAACCCAACAACCTCCTTATGATAAGGGAGAGACTGAGACAAGGTGTGCGTAAAAAGTAACAAATGAACAGGGTTTTATTGCACAATTAATAGCTAGGAGGAACAGCTTCGATTAAAGTTAATATTAGCTTACTGAAGGCACAATTCGGTTCTTGGGGCTATAGTTATCTATATGCTAAGCATAAGAGATTGGATTTGGCAATTCTAAGCTACTTACTACACTGACTAACAAAACAAACAGGTGAAACAACTTTTGTACTTAAAGTAAAGCTAGACACGACTCTGGCCAGCTCTATTGGCGACCATACTTGTTGCGCAGGGCGATCAGCTCGTCAAAGAAGAGCAACACCAACGTTGAGTGGGGGGCGATGCGTAGGTAATTGGCCCAGAAGCCCTTGTACATACCATAGACACCCTCAGAGCGCAGGATCTTCACGAAGCAATCGACCCATCCTCGGTAGAGCAGGCCACGTCCCTCGGCATCCACGCCCTGATTGTACAACCTGGTGGTGATCACATCTGGCGGCGTTATGGCCACCGACATAACTGAGCCAGCGATTAAGCCCGCCGAAAAGGAGTTCAACGTGGGCTGTGTCACCAGGTCGTAGTGCACCAGCATGGCTTTGGTTTTCCCAAATGTGGCTATCTGGGCACCCGATCCAAGGGCAGCCCTGGGTAAAGCAGCCACCGATCCGCGCCACAGGCCAGCAATGCCATTTTTATTGTAAATCTGCCTGAGTGCGCCGCTCATGGAAGTGTGTGAGTGCTGGAAGCCAACGGCGATTTGTTTGGCGGCCTGCGACTGCAATTGAGTTTTGATCTGAAATGGTTAATGAGAAATAAATAAATATATTTGGGCAATTCCATGGTGTCGCACGGGACACTTTTACGCTTTTAAAGCAAAAAAAAGATACAATTAAAGCAAATCAAATTTGGCGAGTATGTTAAAATTATTACTCTTCCATAGCTCTATTATTGGTGAAAAATTTGAGTTCGGTCAACTTTTCATTTTCAAGATAATTGCAAAAAACTACCGATGTCGCACGGGACAAAAAATGGAAGTCGTTTTGTCGGCCTACCGTTTAAAGTCAAAGTTTTGCGAAACCTAAAGGAATATTTTAATGAGTCTAATTTTAAAATGTTGTGCCATCATTTATCTTAAGGGGTTATATACCTTTTTCAGCGGAAAAATTGAGCAAACTTTGGATTTTTTTTTAAATATGTAGCAGTAATTTTATTACAAAAATGTTAATATATATTGATAGTACATCTTTTGAAGAAAAAAGGAAGCTATTGTTCTTGAAAAATATAAATAAATAACGGAGTTATGGCGATTCTACCAAACCATCGCGGTGACTACGATTGAAGGTCAGGAGGTTAACCGAAATCAAAAAACAGAAAAAATGTTATTAGTATAAAGTTGTATCTTGTTCGTGAACGATTCCTTTTTGGAATATCTCGTTTTTTCTGTAAACAGTAACGATTTTTTTAAAAAGTTGCCTTTTTTTGTTCTAAAAATTTTATTAAAAAATTCTTATTTAAAAAATTAACATTTTTTCTTGAAAAATGAATCGTTCACGAACTCCGCACATTCATTACGACAAATTTAAAAAAAAAATTAAGCAGATCGATCAAATGGTTCTTGCGGAATCGTAGTCACCGCAAAGGCACTTTTGTAAAAAAACGATTTCGAGATAATCGCATTTAAAGTTCGAGGTTGAGTGTGTTGAGTGTGACAAACCGCGGCACAAAAAGCTGTTTTCCTATGGAACTATTAGTCGGATCTCTATGAAAATTTGGGAAAATGTTCTTCAAGAGTTGTACTTTAAGATTCAGCAAAAAAAACATTTTCGATTTTTTGAAAAAAAAGGTATATAACCCCTTAATAATGTTTTTGTCTTAAAGCAAAAAGATCGTTTACTTTTTTTTTAAATTGACTTTGTATCGATGTCGCACGGGACATGTCGCACGGGACATGTTTTTCCATCGTACTTTTCATTATGCTTTTTTACTATTTAAGTAAATCAGAAAAGTATAAATGTGGT
>VNJT01015456.1:0-10887 GCA_008042655.1 Drosophila burlai
GGAAGGTCATTTATGAATAAGGTAAATAGCAGCGGGCCAAGATGGCTGCCTTGTGGGACGCCAGAAGTGACATTGAGGGAGTTGGAAAGAGAATTCTTGAACAGAACCTTTTGAGTCCGGTGACTCAAATAACTCTGAAGCCAATTAAGGAGATCGGTAGGAAACCCTATTAAATCGAGCTTCCTTATAAGAAGAAAATGATTAACCGAGTCAAAGGCTTTACTAAAGTCCGTATAGATCACGTCGGTCTGAGATTTACGTTGGAAGCCCCTAATCACAAATGAGGTAAGTCCCAAAAGATTTGTGGTGGTCGATCTTCGTTTCATAAATCCATGCTGACATGGAGAAATTACGGATCTGCACAAGTGCTGCAGGTGAGGAGTAATTATATTTTCAAAGAGTTTTGGAATTGCCGACAACTTGGAGATTCCTCTCTAGTTCCCAGCATTTGACTTGCTACCTTTTTTATGGAGAGGAATAATAAAAGATTCCTTCCAAATAAGGGGAAGGGGGGATTAGAACATGTACATTTGAACATGGCAGCTTCGTGCCCCAGTTCGGAAACGGGTAAAAGGTACATTTTCGCCAACAGTGATGGTCTGCTGGCGGTATAGCTGACTCCCTTGTTCAGAATAAACATTCTCCCCCTCTTGCAAGAGGAAGACTTGCAATTTAGGAGAAAGAGCAACGTCCCGAAAGGATCCATCCTAAAGTCGAGTTCTGCGCCATGGGCAGGCCGTCCTGGCCTGGAAGAGTAACTGGCAGCATCAGATCGGCGTATACATCTGCTCCCAGTACCGCCGATACGAGCGATGGGTGGAACCAACGGTCGTCCGCTAGCGTCAAGTTCTGGAACATCTCCTGAACCTTCGGATCCAGAGGCTGCGCCGGCGTTCGCGTCTGCATCTGCTCGTCCACCAGCATCAGCAGCTTCCTGCTCATCCGGGAAGCTTTCGAGCGAATCTCGGTGGTGCACACCCGTTCGCCGCCAATGCCCGTGATGGGCAAGTTGAGAGCCTTCACCAGCGAAACGAGAATGCGACTCACAGGGCAGCAAGGATCCACCAAGACTCGCACATCGAACCGCTTTTGCACGGATCCAATGAGCACGGCTGCGGTCGGAAGGATGCTCACACTCGTACGCACCAGGATAGGCGCGCACGTAGGCGTTGAGACTGAGCTGCGAGGTGGCGACACATTCAACGGCGATGCTGAACGACCCGGTTGAAACGGCCTTCCCACGCTGATGAGGCTGAGGCGCAGCGCGTGGTTTGCGCTTCTGTTCGGGCCTCGAAGAGCGCGACTGTCGCGGATGTGCAGCAGGGTGTGATGGGCTCCTCGGCAGATGTGGCACCTCCCCTTGCTGTGACATGATCGATCCAAATGCTCGTGGGCGCAGTATTTGTTAATTAGGACAGCCCAAAATCGCTTCACAGCCAGTAGCTGCAGGAACCGCTGGAAACTCTTCAATGGGTGAACACTAGTGTTGTCATTTTTTTCTGAGCAAAAAAAGCTGTATTAAGAAAAAAAAAAGCTTAAAAAAGCGGAATTCCATTGGGAAAAAGCTGAAAAAAAAACGGTTTATTAGAAAAACATTTTTTTGTTTGTTTTTTAATTTTTAAATATATTATTTAACGAAAGGAACAAAATGAGGGAAAACAAACAACTTAAAGGAACTTCACAGATTAAATTATGATTATGATTAAATTATATCCAGGTCTTCCAAATTCTCTCCTTCCTCGGACGGATAATAATCACGTTGGACTAGTGACGCCAAGCAGCTGCTTGGTAGCTGGTAATCAGAACAACATTTATTGCTTCGGCGCAGTCCATACCTAAAATGTTAAGTGAATTAGTTTCGAATTTAAATTTATATCTAAATATATACCTTATGCTCAAAATAGCGTTTAAAGTATCAACGCTTAATCTATTTCGTACATTAGTTTTCACCAAATTCACCTGGCTAAAAACACGCTCGACCTCCGCGTTTGACCAGGGAAGGGTCAGCATTTCAAGGGCAACTAATGCCTATTCCTTAAAGCGGCAGTTCCCGCCAGAGTCCCTATATTTAAAAACTTCATTCCAAAAGCTCACTGTATCTGCTACGTTTTCCCACTGGACCAGTTTAACTTCGTTATACTGCCTTTCTATTTGATCAATATTTGGAGAACCAATATACTCTAAAACTTCAGTTATGCCGTTTCTTTTAATTTTTAAAATATTGTCTACTGAAAAAGCATCGATTTGTTTCAAAATATTAAAATTGTCTGGCAACCTGAAATTAAAAATAAAAAACAGGTTTATTTCGAAAAATAAATAAAAAACGAAAATATTTACCTTTGCTTAAGCTGTTTGACAAGCTCTACTATAAATCCTGTACATATTTTTGTATATATATATATATATATTTTTCAAAATCGTCATTTATAATGTCTACCTCACTTCTAGGAGGAATAATTTTCTCTTTTAGTGAGCTGATAGCGAATAATAAATCGTTTAAAAGCTTGGTAGGATTTGCCGATTCGCTCTGGAAGCATTTGTTGATTTTCTGCATATCTTCCAATATAGGCCTAAAAAACAGCAAGTAGACGTGGAGTTTTTGGTCGCAGTTCGAATCATATAGTATTTTAGCTGTTTTGAATTTCTCATTTTGGGCTGAAATTCCAAAATGAGTTTTCAGCTCATCACACTGGTCTAAAATCTTAGTGACTGCCAATTCTATGGACAACCACCTGGTGTCACATACCCTCGGAATTTTAAGGGGAGCCTTTTGAAAAAAATAAGCTAATTAATGTTTTTAATATTAATTAATGTTAGGGACAATCACTTCAACATACACAAAACACTTGCTACGGGTAAACATTGACTTGGCATTAGTAGGGACTAGAAATTTGGGAATTTAAAAATATTAATACATAAAAGGAATGAATATAACAATATAACACACACATTTATATTTGTACTTAAAATACCTTTTCGTTGTTTATGCCCTCATACATTTTTTTATACACAGACGACGAATGGAGCTTTTTGAAAACCAATTGTAGGTTTCGTATATTAAGAATTCTAAGTCTTCTGGGAAAAAGTGTTTACAGGAGTAATTGACTGCCAATTGCACAGAATGGCAAACGCATTTAATTAATATTAATGAAGGCGCATCCTTCTTTAATTGAGTGTAGACACTGTTCTTCTTCCCAATCATTACACTTGCATTGTCAGTGCCAATTCCGATTAACTGTTTAATGTCCAGTTTCAGACGTTTGAGTTCTTGTCTGAGACCTTCGGCAATGGACACTGCGTCCCCACCTTCTAATAGAATAAGGCTTTAAAATGTAGAAACTACTACTCCACGTTCTACAGAGTAGTATTTAATCACAACACCTAAACATTAATTTAAAAAAAATAAACATATATACATATAAAACAATTAAATACGAGTGTAAATAATATATTATATATATGTGTATTATTGCCTTACCAAGTAATTTTGTGACGCTTACATCTGTAGACTCGTCCAAAAGTAAGCTAAATTTGGAGTCTCCAATGTCTTTATATAGCTCCTCGTTGAAATGGGGAGCCAATGCATTTTTTATAATGTAAGTGCATTTTGTGCGGTGCAGCTTTATTTTCAATGCATTGTTGCTGTCATCAAACTTATTTCGACAAAGGTCACTTAAGTGGTTGACAGAGAGGATTGCGCTATGCTGCGCAATAAATAGACAAAGCGCTGCCTCCTGCTCAATTGTTTTAGTTGGCAATTGTACAAAATTGATCTTATTTTTTTGTACAAATCGCGCCATTGCACTGGTATGCTTTTTTGTAGCACCATGTGCACGAACATCACTAAGTTTTGCAGTTATTCTGCATTTGCAATAACTGCAAACCACTCTGGTCAAGTCCGTGAGATCCCTTCTTATCCAGTCCTTAAATTCCGTGATTTGGAGCCAGGCATCTCGAACCTTTTGTTTATAAGACTCTTTTGGCATCGTCAATTTATGTACTTTCCCCACAAAGAATTTCACAACAGTAGCGATGGCAGACGCTCTTAACTTAGGTGTGGAATTTTAAAGGGAGTTATTCGATATAAGTAATTATCGATACTGTATCGATAAATACACTTTAACATGTCAACCGTCAAACACAAATAAAACAGCACTTAAAATGTAGTTAAAAGTAGTTAAAAAAGCTGAAATTCCCGCTGCCCGCTGTTTTAAAAATTTAACCGCAATCAAACTTCAAAAAAAGCTGAATTTGACGGGAAAAAAGCGGAAATGACATCACTGGTGAACACCCCTGCAGACTCGACATCGGTACACATCATTGGATGCCGAGCGACGGACAACGTGGCGGGTCGTTGGAGCCATTATATACGAAACTATAGTAGAAATGGATAAATAAGCAGAATGAGGCGATATGGATGCAGATGATTCTGACACATGGACGTACGGACGACGTGGGACGACACAAACTTAGGACTAGTCAAAGACTATATGGAGGAGTCCTTAGACTCATTAGGGCTGTCCATTGGGAGGCGAATCATCTTCGCCACTGGTCGTCGTATGACACCCTTTGCCGTGAGAGCATCTGCTACTCTGACCTTGCCATCTGCGCCCGGACAGACCCCTTGGATACTCCCAAGCCGCCACTCGTTGGCTGGCAGGTTCTCCTCTTTGATCACCACCATATCTCCTTCCTGGAGATCTCGCGTTGGGAACTTCCATTTGTTCCTTTTGTGGAGTTCCTTTAGGTACTCCTCCTTCCAACGCAGGCAGAACTGCTGATGCTGGGCTTTCAACCTCCGCCACCGATTGATAATGGAGCTAGCACTTTCTTTAATATCAGGCTCTGCTACAGCATGCAATGGTCCACCGATTAGAAAGTGCCCAGGGCTAAGAGCCACAAGGTCAGTGGGATCTTCGGACATTGGCGTGATAGGCCTGGAGTTCAAACAGGCTTCAATCTTTGCCAGGAGGGTAGCCAGTTCCTCGAACGTGTACTTCCCAGCGGCTGTGTGCTTGTAAAAATGCACCTTAAAGCTCTTAACCCCCGCCTCCCAGAGTCCTCCCATATGAGGTGCGCCAGGAGGGTTGAAGTGCCAGGTCACGTTCTGAAGGTTGTGCTGGGATAAAACCAACGTTCTGGTTGCTTCAATGTCTAAGGACGTGGAGGCTCCGACAAAAGTTTTCCCGTTGTCAGAGTATACTATACGTGCTGTGGGCACCCCCGCCGAGCGAAAAAACGGGAGAACGCGGCCAAGAACTTCTCGGTCGTCAGGTCGGAGGTCGCTTCGAGGTGGATGGCCCGGGTAGTGAAACATACAAAAACGCAAACATACCCCTTTGTGATTTTGCAGGCTCGACCGACATAACTCTTGATGTCAAATGGTCCTGCGAAGTCCACCCCGGTATGGGTGAACGGTCTGGAGAACGTGGACTTCGCACGGGGACATCAACTGCGTTTGGAGTTTCTTCTTGTGAATGGCACAAACTCGACACGAGTGTATTGTTTGTTTCACCAATCTTTTGAGCTTAGGAATCCAGAATTTGGAACGAATCAGTGCAAGGATATGCGATGGGTAAACAGGACTTGGAGATTGGCGAACCTACACCATGCAGGAATGATGATCGGATGTTTTTCATCATAACTAAGCATCTCAGATGATTGTAACCTGCTGCTTGCCCTCAAGACCCCCTTTCCGTCGAGAAAAGGGTTTAAGTTAGCAATTGCGCTTGCGGGTGGAACTGACTGCTTATTGCTCAAGGCCTTGTATTCGGCGGGAAATTCGTTTTTTTGAGTGAGCACGATTAACCGCTCTTGCACGTCGGTCAATTCCGCCGCGGTGAGTTCTACCGATGAGGCTACACTCTGCTCTCGGCAACCTTTTACGAAACGAAACACATAAGCAAGAACCCGTAGAGCCCTGTCAAAGGCTGAGAAACGCTTTAGGATCGTGACTGCTGGGGGTATTGTGACAGTGTGACATTTGATGGGGCGCTGCTCAAGGTCAGTATCCGGATGGACCCCTGAATCGCTCGGCCACTGCTCCTGTTTGAGGTGCAACCAAGCTGGCCCATGCCACCACAGTGCGCTGTTCTCAAGCTCTTGGGCTGAGACGCCCCGGCTTGCCAGATCAGCAGGATTGTCTTCGGATCGTACATGTCCCCATCTGCTTCCGTTGGTGCACTGTTCGATTTTTGCGACCCTATTGGCCACGAATGTCGTCCAGGAGCATGCTGGCTTACTTAGCCAAGCCAGAACGATTGTAGAGTCCGTCCAGTAAAAAGTCTCATAGACACGAGGAGGCATTTCGGAAATTACTGATGCTGCTAGCTCAGTGAGCAGCACTGCTCCGCACAATTCTAAGCGTGGTATGGAGATGGATCTGACGGGAGCGACTCGGGTTTTAGATGTCAGTAAATGGGTACAACAGCCGTCCGTCGTTTCGATCCGAACGAAAATAGCAGCCCCATATGCGTCCTGTGACGCGTCGCAAAACGCATGGAATTGAAGTTTAGCAGCTGGATGGAAACGTACCCATCTCGGAATACGAATTTCCTTCAGGGCTGGATACCCTTCTAGGAACTCTCGCCACTGGGTTGCAAGGTCCATAGGGAGTGGCTGATCCCAGCCCAGCTCCCGTAGCCAAATTTTTTGCATGAAAATCTTGGCTCGGACTACGAACGGTGATAGCCAACCTGCTGGGTCGAAAAGTTTGGCTATTTGAGATAAAACCTCTCGTTTAGTGTAAGCAGTTTGGAGGTGGATATCCACCGGAATAAAAAAGAAACTATCGGACGTAGCTTGCCAACGGATCCCAAGAGTTTTCGCCGTACTAGCCTCTTCAAGCTCAAGGAAGTCGGCACTCACCAAGTGCTCCTTTGGAATCGCTTGCAGGAGGTTCCTCTCGTTTGAGGTCCACTTCCGCAATGGAAAACCAGCACTCTCAAGAGCCAGCCGAAGCTCCTCGATGGCTAAAAGTGCCGACTGCTTAGTGTGAGTGCCGGCGAGCACATCGTCAACGTACATAAAATTTGAGATGATGTCACTCGCCAACGGATATTGGCCACGGATATCCTGAGCCAACTGGTGTAGTACGCGGATGGCTAGGAAAGGTGCACAATTTACGCCGAAGGTGACCGTATCGAGTTCATAGTCGCAGAGGTCTCCGACCTTATTGCGGAAGAGGATTCTCTGAAAACGCGTATGGTCAGAATTTACCAGAATTTGCCTGTACATCTTTGTGATGTCGGCATTGAAAACATACTTGAAGAACCGCCATTTTAGAATCTGGATAGTCAGATCGGACTGCAGTACAGGCCCCGCATGAAGGATATCATTGAGGCTGTTCCCGTTTGATGAGGGACTGGAAGCATTGAACACAACGCGAACCTTCGTCGTGGTACTGTCTGGCTTAAAGACAGCGTGATGGGGCAAATAAAAATTGCTGGAGTCGTTCGGAGAGACTTGGTGCATATGGCCCAAATCTAGATACTCTTGAATGACTGAGTCGTACTGCTGTTTTGATTGAACGTCTTTACTCAGTCGAATCTCATTTCGCAGGAACTGAGCCAGTGCGATTGACCTGGAGTGTCCCAGATTGATATTGTTCGGCTCTTTAAAGGGCAACGAAACCACATACCTCCCATCCTCGTTCCTTTTGGTGGATCGGACAAAGTTTTCCTCGCAAACCATAGTGGATTCCCTAACCGGTCTCACTGGAACATCCTCCACCTCCCAAAACTTGGTGAGAATGTTGTCTAGTCTGGACTCGGTGACAGCTAGTCGGGATGAAAATGAGCATATTCTACTTGTGGGATTCGTTGCGATGGGCCCGCAAAGAATCCAACCGAAAATGGTCTCTTGGCCAAGAAGCGAGCCACAAATATTGGAATGGGAGCCGCTAAGAATGATCGATGGCAGGATATCGGCGCCAATAAGAACGTCGATCTGCGAACTCCGGTAGAGTTCTCTGGTATAGTACAGGATGGGAGATTTCCGGCCAATTGTGGTAGTACGTATGCAGACGTTTCAATTTGGATGTGGGGCTTGACTGGAGAACCTATGTTGAGTTGACAGCGCTTACGGGGCTGAGCCGCAACAGTGAGGTTGACCCCTGAAACTTGAGCTTGTACGGACTCATAAGGTAATTTAATCAAGTTGAACAACCGTTCTGATATAAAGGTTGCCTCAGAACCGGAGTCAATAAGTGCCCGTGCTGAGTATTTGATGCCCAAATGGCAAATCTCTATTAAAGCTGTACTCAGGAGGACCCCTTGAGTGCTTACAGCCAAGAACGTTTGCACATTTGGTTGACTCGTCGATGGAGTGGACTGTATATTTTGCTGGTGCTCAAATGTGGATAAGTGGGGCTGATGGTCAGGATTGACCGCGGATTGGACTGCCGGAGTGCTATTTCGGTGCAGGAGAGTGTTATGGCGTCCTCTGCAAGTATAGCAATTATGCGTGCTGGTGCAGTCCCTAAGAAGATGCGTTCTGGCGAAACAGTTTAAACACAACTTCTGCTGTTTTATGTATTTCTCCCGATCTCCTACTGGCATTCGTAAGAATAACGGACATGCTCGGATGGGATGGTTCTCTTGAGAACAAAGTTTACAGGATTGTGGATTTACTGTAACTCTATTCTCAAAAGTTTGGATTGTCCGCGGTGCTCTGGATTGAGCGCTCGCGTTTGGCTTAAACTCTTCAATCGCCTCGAGCGTTCGATGACGATCTTGTAAGAAGGCCGTGAATTCAGCCCAGAGTGGAATATCTGTCTTACTAATAAGGGACTGTTCCCATAGAGACAGCGTTAGCTTTGGTAACTTGGAGGAGCACAGAAAAACTAGCAGGCAATCCCAGTTAGTGGTATCGATTTTTGCTATTTTCAGAGCCGTTAAACAACCTTGGACCGTGCTCTCTAGCTGTTTCAAGGATTTGCCGCATTCAAGGGGGACGGAAGATAAGTTAAACAAAGTCTTCAGCTGACTGTTGACCAGTAGCCTCTTATTTTCGAACCGATTCTGCAAGTTCCTCCACGCTGATTCAAAACCATCATTGGTTAGAGGTGATAAGGACACAATGGATTTTGCTTCTCCGCTAGTTTTCGCATTGAGATGGAACAATTTTTCAACTTCTGACAACCGAGGGTTATTTATGTAGATAGCTGAGAAAAGGTCCCGAAACGTGGGCCAGTGAACATAGTCCCCACAGAAAGTGTCGCACTCGACTGGGGGTAAGCGACACCCCCCCTGAGGAGGCGCCGAAGTGGAGGCCTGAGCGGACTGTCGCGAGCGTGAACCTTCAATGACCTCGTTGAGACTCGCAGCGCACCGCTCGTAAACGGTATAACAATAGTCATACTTGGACTGCATGACTGTTATTGTGTCTGTGCAATTCAGTCCGGACAGAACTTCGGAGCAAGTCTCGTATTCCTTCTCCACCTTGTCCCATAGGGCTCTGATCTGCTCGAGTCGCACCCTACTCGTGTGGATTGACGGACTGGTGTCTGCTGGGGTGTTGACTCTGGCTTCGAACTGACCTACCCTATCGGTCACGGTCATGAATTTTGTCAATGCCTTGTCTGCCTCAGCTTGCGCCATTTTTGCGGCTGATCTAGTAACTTGGGGTGAGAAGTCTGAAATCGCAGATTTCGTGTTCGGTATTGACCGCGGAACTTGGAGCGACGTGCTCGTAGATTTTAGTGGAGTTGTCAATGGGGTTCTACTTTGAGAGGGATTTGGGCTTTTGGGGGCCACAGAAGACTCGCTCTTGGCTCTAACTCGCTGAGACGCTTTTGAGACAGTCAAACGGGGTTTTCCCTCCTCACCGTGGCCAATTGGCATATTAAGCTCGCGTAGGAGCCGAAAACCGTAAGGGGGCGAAACTATCTGTCCACTTGGACGAATACGGAGAAAGCGTGCAACCACCTAAACGTTCGAAATATCTTATATGTTTGGGACGCTGGATAAGCGTGCTAAAAGGTGAAAGAATCGAAACAGCTTATATATTTGGGACGCTGGATAAGCGTACAACCGACTGGATCGAGAAAAAACCGTGTATATTTGGGACGCTGGATAAGCGTGCAACCAATTGGATCGGGGAAAAACAAAACTTATATATTTGGGACGCTGGATCAAGCGTACAACCAGTTGAAGGATCGAATAACAACTTATGTTTGGGACGCTGGATAAGCGTGCAACCAATTGGATCGGGGAAAAACAAAACGTATATATTTGGGACGCTGGATCAAGCGTACAACCAGTTGAAAGATCGAAAAACAACTTATATTTGGGACGCTGGATAAGCGTGCAACCAGTTGGATCGATCGAAATATTTCGTAATTGGAAAAAGTAACTGGAGTTGATGGATAAAACGGACGGATAAATAATGGTTGTCAATTTTGAGTGATATGGGTTCGCTATGTGAATCGCAAAAAAAAATACTGAATAATCGGAAAAAAATGTGTTATCGATTTGCACAGACAATAGGGGGCGCTGGATTACGCGTGACACGGGTAATAATCGGAACGAAATAATGTTATCGGAATGGAAAGAAAATAAATCCGGGGTCGCTAGACTTAGCGCAACTAAATGAATTAACGGGAAAGTTTTATCGATTTAAATAAAAAATATAAATTAAAAGGAAATAGGGGGCGTTGGGTTACGCGTGACAAGTAATAATCGTGCCAATTATGTTACCGTTTTTATATAAAACGCGGGGTTGCTGGATAAAGCGCAGAATAATAATTATCGGGAAAAAGTCGATTAAGGAAAAAGAAATATGGGGGCGTTGGGTTACGCTGGACTACGATTGTCGATCTGGGACGCTGGATAAGCGTGCGACCAATTATACGATCAACCTTTTATACATATTTGGCAAAAATATTAA
>VNJT01015462.1:0-11249 GCA_008042655.1 Drosophila burlai
CTTTTAATATATTAAATAGCTGTATTTGAAAAATTAGTTTTCTACCACTTTACAGCTTTCCCGGTAAAAACAATTCATAATTTATATTAATAATAATAATAATGAATGTCGCTTTTAAATCGAATATAATTGTTGCAAAAGTTGATTTTGGAAATTATTCGTTTTGAAGATAATCTGAAACTAGAAAGGAAGCTAATTTCGGCACGCCGAAGCTTGTATACCCTTTCAGCTTACAATTGATCATTATAATTTAATCCAATTTTATCAAATGAAAAGAAAAACTTTCAGGAAGCATATAATTTACACATATCAAAAATCGATCTTCATATTTTCCTATTCATATTACACTTACAGTTTTACATTCACAGCTTGGCTTTTTTCTCTAAATTTAACAATCGGTTCTATGTCAGCAATTTGCTGCTGAAATTCTGAAATATTATATATGTATATCTGAGCAGATACAAATGTGTTTAAAATTAATACCGAAATTTTAGAATTATAGAATTTTATATTATAAAATTGCCATGTCTCAATTTATATGAAAATATGTTGAAAACTGGTAAAGTTACAATATTTTCCTTACAATTTTCCGATCGTTCCTAAGGCAGCTATATGATACAGTTGTCCGATCCGACCCGTTACAACTTTTATATTAGTGAGAGCATATAGAAGACTTTCTGCAAAGTTAGATAGCTTCAAATCGGCATAGCGACATATGTCCTCGCGACATATGTATCTCCTCCCAGTACATTTTCGTGTAGGAGCTATGTCGCTTTTATTTCGGAGGAGATATGTCGTTTTGAAAGCGTCATATCTCCTCTCCTCTCCGAGAGGATATATGACGCGTTCAAAACGACATATCTCCTCCGAATTAAAAACGACATAGCTACGCGCGGAGATATGACGCTTTCAAAACGACATATCTCCTCCGAACTCAAAATGACATATCTCCTAGCGGAGTTATGTCGTTTTCAAAACGAATAATTTGCGTATAAACCGACGGAAGGACAGGCGGACAGACGGACATGACTAGATCGACTTGACTTTTGATTCTGATCTAGAATGTATATACTTTATAGGGTCGGAAATGTGTTATAGGGTCACTGTGTTGCAAACTTCTGACTAAAATTATAATACCCTGCAAGTGTATAAAAAAGGGTTTCGCACACAAACAGACAGAAGCATTTTTTTCTTTAAACACTGATTTAAGCCAAAGGTGAAGATTTTGATGAAAATAATTTTAAAATTTAAGAGGGGTGTTACAAATATCGGCAGCAGAAGACAACTGAACCACACAAAATACAATTTTCATTTTTTTTTATTCCATTCAATTCAGTGTGTCTGGTTCCTGAATTAAATTTTTTTTATTAGCTTTATATAAGTTATATAACACAGTGTAACAGTGATTCTGAACTTTTGAAGTGACCTAGTAGAGATCTGGTCGAATATAACAAAAAACCATGTTTGAAATTTTTCTTAACCCTCAAAATCATTATTTATTGTCATTAAACCGTTTTTCGTAACTTTTTCGCTTTGAAAAATTCCTGCTCGAAAAGTTTTTGACCAATTTGAAAAACTCCTGGCGTTTTTATAGTTTTGTGGAGTAGCTTACAGGAAAAAATAACTTATTTTCAAAGCAAAAAAGTGTCGAAAAACGGGTTTTTGACAATACATCAAGGTTTTGAGGATGTTAGAAAAATTTCCAACATGGTTTTGTATTATATTCGACCAGATAAAAAATCTCTACTAGGTAACTTGAAAAGTTCCTTTACTTTTTCAAATTTTGTAACACTGTGTAATTAATACCTTAATTTTTAAATATTAAAATATTTTATTTTATTAAAGTTAAAAAACAAGAAAGTTGTAGGTTTGACTTGGCTGTTAGTGCTAATCCAAATTTAATATACTTTATGGGCTTGAATTTTAGTCCATCATCGTGATGCAATCATAGTACTTAAACAAGAAAGGAAACTAACTTCCGGAAGGCGACATGCATTTTGCGTTTTATTCAAACGCTACATTGACAGCTACAATTGTCGACTCAATACTACATCAGTCTGCAAAAAACATATATTTATTTATAAATCCCTTTATTATTTAAATCAGCTTTTTCCTTCATTCAAGATTTTTTGCCTTGTTAAGTTTCAATTGATTTATTAAATTTAATTTTAAAAAAGGAAAATTATATTTAAATATAACACGAAGAAAAATTTGGATTTTCCCACTTTAGTTAACACCACAAAATCCAATATTAAGATGGCAATTTAAAAATTTGAGGGTAATGAATCACAGACAGGAGCGAAAATTGATTATTACATTAAACACAACATAAGCCAGAGCTACTTTTGTGATACGATGGCTGCAATTTTGGGATCCCTAAATTTAGGATTAAAACTTTTTATCAGTGCACAGCCTACAACAGCCGGAAAACGATTCGGACTCCCGATGTGTTCATCGGGTAACAGACGCGACTTGAAGCAGTCGGCCGAGTCGAGTTAAAAGTGAAAGTCTTGCCGGATCGGAGCGGAGTGATTTGGGTCGGCGAGCAGCCTCGTGGTTAGTCACCCAGTGGTAGTCCCGGTCGAAGTCCCCATAACAGACTCGGCTGTGCTGTGAACTTTGCAGAAAGCATTTACATCGAAATTGCAATTTACAATTTACTTAATTGTTTCTTATTCCCATTTCGTTGGCCAATTTTCACTCATTAGTGGGCATTGGCGTGTTTTTACTGTGGCCACTGCAGTTGAGTAATAACTTTGGCCGCACCTAACCTTGAAAAGTGGTTTATCAGCTGGTGTATTTATAGTTGACCACAGAATCCATTGACTAAAGTTGAAGAATTTATAACTGGTGGATCATGAGTACAGACTGTGTTCGAAAATGCTGACATTGAAAAATAATATACGTTTTCGAGTCGTGTTTATTTATTATGTGTTTGTTTAGTATATTTTGAAAAGAATAAGTAGTAGTAATATTTTTAATTCGACATTATGCCAAAATAAGCAGGAAGAAGTACAAAAGCTATATTCGGCTGTGAGATACCCGGCACCCAAGGTATTATTGGCGAAATTAATTCTCTCTTCCACGATCTCAAATTATTCTTCTTATTCAATTGTCTAATAACTCCCAAATATATTATACGTGTTTTTATGATTTGTGAGATAGGAAGTGGATATAATTTTTGTCACCAAATTCGGATCTCAGACGGACAAGCGGAGATGGTTTATTAAAAAACAATATCATGTTTGGAGTCGGTTAGTGCAGAATATAAAAATAAGTACAATTTGACCGATAGCTCCTATAGAAGCTACAGGTTATACTAATATAGTAATTTGTATAAAACTTAAAACTTTAATTTAAAAGAGCAAAAAAAAAAAAAAATGCGGTCTAAGGTTTGGACCGTGTTATGTGCAAGGAGACTACAAAGAATTTATGTTATGTTTCTGTTAGGATAGTCAGATTTCAACTTTTATATGTTGATCAAAAGTTATTGTATAGTTGTTTAAGCTGCGTTCTAAGGAATACTAACTTCGGGAAGCCGAAGTTTGTACACACGAATTTAATTTGGGAACAACTCTAAATAATTTTTTTTTTTATTTATTTAAAGTATTCCACTGAGAACTATGACAACAACAAAGTTTTGTTTAAATATTGACGGAATAGCTAGTACATCTTATTATCCAAATTCCATTTACAAGTGATTCGCCAATTGATCTGCGAGATAATAGGCTACGAGAAATGAAAAATTGTATCTGTCTTCAACACCTTGTCAAATTTTAACGCTGCTTTTAATTGAATTATTGTCAGGCAGCTTAACAGCAGAATACGGTTGCTTTATTGCACTTGCACAGCGTTTATTGCACTTGCGTGTTTATGCTAGGTGCACCAAGCTCAGAAAGCGAAACATCTATTAACTTTCATTTACCGCCTTTGTATGAGGAAATTAATGCTACTTTTTACGGTTGTCGACATTGACGCTATGCCACTGGCATTTCAACGACAATACGCGAGTACTGACGAGCACATATATTTCATATAAAAAATGCGAAAAGATAACACGGTGAATATTCGGAGTTTTGCTATATTGTGCTCGTGTATATTACAAAAATTTTAGTTTCCCATTCTTAAATTGCCATATCAGGTAATTTAGATTAAGGGTTCAATTCCTAAAGTTTGTCATACAAATTGTACGCGTCCATCCATACTTAAACCTGTAGTAAATCCAACAAATTCATAGTTCGGGACTTCTTACTTGATGACAAGATGATGGCGAAATAAAGGTTTTTAAAATGGAATCTGCTTATTGTTCCTATGATTTAGCTTGTATAACTATGGCGAGTTTTAGGTTACTGCTACCAGAGACTGACTGCACGGGGAAAATATCTATCCCCTGCGCCCAGATGCATTTCCTTAATTTGACTTGTAACAAATATATAGTCAATATTTACAATAAAAGTAAATAAGTTATTAAAAATTAAATTTCTTCCATTATCATTACTCTGAGACTCGCATTTACCTTAGATATGTAATCTCGAACTTATAAATTTCTTGGGTTTGTTCGATGTTTGTATAAGTTTTATTTTGGCGTGGCGCTTAAGCCCATATTGAGCTTTCCGTAAACCTTTGGAAAAACACACACACATATGTACAAGGCCTGATCTTGTGCATTTATAATGGCTTAAGGGTTTATATACCTTTTTCAGCGAAAAAATAGAGCAAACTTTGGATTTTTTTTTAAATATGTAGCAGTAATTTTATTACAAAAATGTTAATATATATTGATTGTACATCTTTTGAAGAAAAAAGGAAGCTATTGTTCTTGAAAAAATATAAATAAATAACGGAGTTATGGCGATTCTACCAAAACCATTTTTTTAGAGGGTCGCGGTGACTACGATTGAAGGTCAGGAGGTCAACAAAAATCAAAAAACAGAAAAAATTTCATTAGTATAAAGTTGTTTCTGGTTCGTGAACGTTTCCTTTTTGGAATATCTCGTTTTTTCTGTAAACAGTAACGATTTTTTTTAAAAGTTGCCTTTTTTTGCTCTAAAAATTGTATTCAAAAATACTTATTCAAAAAATTAAAATTTTTTCTTGAAAACTGAATCGTTTACGAACTCCGCACATTCATTACGAACAATTCAAAAAAAAAATTAAGCAGATCGATCAAATGGTTCTTGCGGAATCGTAGTCACCGCAAAGGCACTTTAAAACAAGTAAGAAAGCTACAGTCGTTCGTGAACGAATGTTATATACCATGTACCAAAATACATATATCGCCGCTCGAATTAGCTCCCGATTATAAATAAAATCGGTAACCAGGGAACACCACAGCTGATCAGCTGTTGGCGACTTTTGCCTATTAGAGAAATGTAAACAAATTCGATCTTTGCAAAACCACCACCATCTCATGCACTTGCGTGTGCAAGACAGAGAAAGAGATAACCCCTCTCTCTTTTTTGCGCACGGGAGTTAGTTTCTTGCGCTCATCAGTTTTGTTGTTGTTTTAAGGAATGCACCTGTTGCTAGCTGCCAAATAGATAACACACTGATAAGTAAATAACTTTTGTGTTTTTCACCCGATCTTTACCAGATTTTCGGTATTGATACATGTTCTACATATGCATGCCTATGCACAAAAAGAAAGCTCTATGGTAATATTTGTTGCTGCAAAACGTTTTTATTGATTTGCGGGGGAGTGGGAGGGAAATTTTTAAATCTGAAACAAACTTGATCTGCGTGCAAAACATTCCGACCTACAAACCGAATTTGGTGGCTCTAGCTCTTATGGTTGCTGAGATCTAGGCGTTCATACAGACGGACAGACGGACAGACGGACAGACGGACAGACAGACATGGCTATATCGATTTGGCTGTTGATGCTGATCAAGAATATATATACTTTATGGGGTCGGAAATGCTTCCTTCTGCCTGTTACATACATTTGCACGAAATTAATATACCTTTGTACCTACGGTACATGGTATAAAAAACGATTTCGAGATAATCGCATTTAAAGTTCGAGGTTGAGTGTGTTTTGTGTGACAACCGCGGCACAAAAAACTGTTTTCCTATGGAACTATTGTTCGGATCTTTATGAAAATTTGGGAAAATGTTCTTTATTGATTGTACTTTAGGATTCAGCAAAAAAATTTCGATTTTTTGAAAATAAAAAAGGTATATAACCCCTTAACTTAAAGCCAGCTGAAATTACAGGCAGAAAGATAAATATAATTGATCAGCCTAGTGCAAAAATAATTGATTAAGCCATGTCCGTGTGTCTGACTTAAGGCGGCATAGATTTGTAAATTTTTTATTTTCTTTATTTTTAATATCGAAAAAATCGAAAATGGCAATACACTTTTTAACACCGCTTCATTCAGTTATTGAGACAAATAATTATTGTTTTCAATTTTTTTGGGGAGTAGTGAAACATGGCCATAGATTTCGCTTAGTGGCTTTTTCGATCGTTTTTTTTTTTGTCAACATTTTGTTAAATTAAGCATTGAATTTGATCGAGCACTTGTACCGATTTCACTCTTTTTTTACATATTCCCACACACTGTGTTTAAAATTTTCGAGGATTTTCGTGTGTGGCATCCTGATGAACAGTTGCAAGTGAATCTATAAAGTTAGTAAACAATATAATCTGCATTCATTAAGCTTTTAAATTACAGAAGAATTTGAGAGAAAATATCTTTTTGTGTTGCTGTCGCGGTGCGATTTTTAAAAAAGTAACAAATGGGGAGAAATGAAACACATCGAGTGGGGAGATGTGAAACACGGCAAATCTGACAATTGTTGATTACAAATCTGATGTGTTGATTGTCATATGTTCTATGTGTGATATATGAACAATAAGGCAAAATAAGCGGTCAAACCAACGGCAGAAAACGTAGTCGTCGCACATGAAAGATAATTCCGATTAAGATTTTTTATTATTTTTCTAAGAAGTAAATACATGAAAAACATTACAAAGTTTTATTTCTGTAATCCTAATAAAAAATGTCGTTATTAAAAAAATAGTAGTGTTTCACAACTCCGCACGATTTTTGAAAACTGAAAAAAAATGTGTTTCGGGAAAACGAGCTAAAGTCGTTCAAAATGTTTGATTATAGGCGAATCCTTTGACAAGGTAGTAGTTTACTGATGGCTCTAAATATTCAATTTAACCAAATTTAAAAGAAACGTAAATTTTAGAAGTTTGGGCTCATTAACAAAGCGTGTTTCATAACTCCCCACTCTCCCCTAATAATTGATAATAAGAGTTAAAACGTAATTAAAAAATACAAATTGGTAATAAAAGTTTATCTTTTTTTTTTTTAACTCCTTTACTAAATACGGTTTACCCAATTTTTCCATATTTCCAGATCAATTTTTTGGCCGTAACTTTTATTTTATTCATAACTCTTATTTGCGATACCTGCTTTATATTGAAATTCCTGTTAATAAATAGCTATGCTATGCTATTCTCAAAAAATAGTTATTCATATTTGGAAATCACTGGTTGTGACCAGAACAAAAGAAACAAAAAAAACTAAAATGTGCAATTATACGACAAATCATCGAATTGCCGAAGGCGTTCATTCTTTGTTTTATGTTACCTAATTTCCAATATAAGCTGCCAACATATATTTTAATTGACTAATTTAAATCCACGCTCTTGAAAGGCATTAAACTAATTATTCTGCATTTTCAGCGCACACAGCACAAAAACTATGGCGATTACCCAATGCTTGACCTGGTACGCCCTGATGGTTCTCATGGCATTTGGGGCTGACTGTCTATCGGAGTCCGGCGAAGACAGGCGCCCGAGTGCGACCGGAAAGCCCGCTCTAATACGGACGGAGCTGCGATTCGGACGCGATCTAGATCCCTCAAAGGTGCGGGTGGTGAACGTCAAGTCCAGCAAGGGCGATGACGTGGAAATCCTAGTCGGTAAAAACAGCCGCAAGGCCCGTGCCGAGGAGGCGGCCGGTTCCTTTTTTGTGCGCAGCTCAGACGTTAAGCGGCCTCTCATTTCGCCCAAGAGCAATGGCAGCGGTCGCCAACTGATCTTTGAGCACAGCCCGGCTTTGCTGAAGCAGAGCGAACTGGCCCAGCAGATGGAGTCTTACCGGCAGCGCAAAGCCGATGCGGAGCAACGTCAGGCGAAGCTCATCCAGCTGCAGCTGTCCAAGGCTCAGAGTAAGGTGGCAGAGTATCAGGCAGTACAGGGCGGCTCCCGCCGTGGCCGGCAGCTCGTTTCAGATGTGTCCTGGCAGCCGACCTACACCCAGTTCACGCAGCACAGCCCTCGCAAGAACTTTTCGTTTTCGCCCGACTCTCAATGGCAGTTCGCGGATACTTTGCGAGGGGTGCCGCGCCCGGCCCAGGGATCTGCTGTTAGCTTTCCGAGCGACATGGAGTACGCTGCCAGCGACGCCCACGAGTACTTCACGGGCGACAGGGGGACACGGGCCTATGCCAGCAGTGATACTCAGAATCACCGGCCTCAGAATATAATCACCAAGCACAACTACAAGACCCTGCCGCAACAGTCCAAGTACGTGACCTACATGCCCCACTCCGTGGTTGTGGCGGCCAGTACGGGCGTGCAGATGCCCACAGTCGCAGACAATCCGCAGTCAGTCCCGTTTGCCGGGTACGGGAGACCCCAGCGCAACCCCATCGGCCAGAGCACGCACAGCGTCGTCGATGGACCGGCCGTGACGGTCATCGAAGGCGTTCGCGTGCCGGATACCGCTGAGGACAAAGTGAAGACCTGGCGCAACGCACGCGTTTTAAACAATCAGCTGGTGCCATATCCCGAGGGCTACAGGCCTCCTCGCGTGCAAATGCCCAGCTTCGACAGATAGATGCCGGATTTGTGTGGTCTTCCGGGTACTGGGTGCTAAGCGGTTAGCTGATATATTTATTGATTTGTTTTTGTTAAGCTATTTATAGAAGCTCGCATTAAAGTTGTCAAGGAAAGTGCTACGACTATT
Source organism: Drosophila burlai (assembly GCA_008042655.1). NCBI lineage: Eukaryota > Metazoa > Arthropoda > Insecta > Diptera > Drosophilidae > Drosophila > Drosophila burlai. Next base: position 8,988 of record VNJT01015462.1, read on the forward strand.
TCATAAAATCGTTTACAGTTAGCACTCGAAGGTCCGACTTGCGCAGCAATCGGACGCACGCGGTGGCGTCAAATGTCAGATAGACGACGTGCATAGGCGTTGTCTGCATGAATCCGTTCTCGGACAGAGTGTAGAGGTACGGTTTCATTAGTTCCAGATACACAAACACCGCCGGCCGCTTCACTTGGATGCTGATGCTAATACTGTTTCGTACGACGTTACCAGTGGAAAGGCAGGTCCTCGATGCGATCTCGTACTGCAGAAGTGAATAGTGATTAGCTCTGATGTACTGTGAAATATCCCACTTACCTCAAGCCCGGGGTCTTCAATGCCGATGGCAGCGGCAATGCTGGTGGGAAAGAAGTACGTCCGGGAGATAACCTCTTGGCCACGGCGCAACTGAAACTCCAGAAAGGCGTTGTATTTTGTGAAATCCCCCTGAAGGAGCTCAGTGATGGGTATGACCTTGTCGTAGTGAACGCCGTTCGGTCGCAGGGTCGCTGTCCAGCTGGTGGAGTTTCGCGGCAGCAGCTGAGACCAGAGGTGGACGTTGGCTGTGACCATCAGCCCACGGGTGTTTGGCTCCAACTGATCGCAGATCAGTGAGATGTTCAGCGAGTTGGTTGGCTGGTTGTAGAGGGCGACGATAGCGATGGGGGCAAGGAAGTCGCGGGCCCAGTAATGAAGAAGCTAGGAAAGAAGAGAGTTTTTTTTATCCATATACATAACTATTAATCTGTTATCGCACTCACCTTCCAGTTACCGTAAACATCGATGCCGGACCAAGATGGCGCCACCCAGACGTCGTTCAGCTGCCAGTACAGGGCGCCCATTGTATTGTGCGGTGTGTCGCGAAGGCTTCGGTACAGTTCAGTCTCGGTCTTGGTTGCCATGGCCTGGGCAATCTGGCTGAAATAGATCAGGGCGTTGCCATAGTTCTCGTCCTCTGGCATGGGAAGCGGAAGGTGTCTCTCGACCAGAGTAATCACGGGAATGTTTCCCAGTGGATGGTGTTGCCGGTGGCTTAAGAGAGGAAGGAGGTCGTCGTCGTCGTTCTTGCTGCGCTGCCAGGCATAGGCCCCGGGAAAGCTCTGAAAGCCGTACTCGCTAACAAACCGAGGGCGCGGATAAATCTCCGGATCCCAAGCATCCTTCATGTAGTCGTAGAAGTGTACTGGGGGGAACGAGCCATTTTAGTTACAATCCGCCTTTGGTGCTGCAAATTACCATCGCCGTTGTGGTTGTCCTGTGGGTTTCCAGAAATGTAGTTGTCCTGCTCGCTCGCCTTTCCATTGGACGGCGATGAAACCAATGGCTGGGGCCGAGAGCCATGGGAGACAATTTTCAGTTCATGAATGACATTGGCCAGGTAAAGCTCCCGGTACTCGCTCTCGAATCGTTCCCTGTCACTGAACGTTCCATACCAATTTTGCACCAGTGCGGCTTCGTTCTCGTTGTTGGTCACGAAAATGGCAACGCTGGGGTGATGCGACAGACGCTTGGCGTTCTGGCGAACTTCTTCACGTACCGAGGACAGAAAGTCGTCGCTTACCGGGTACATGGCGCACGCAAACATCATAGCCTGCCAGATAAGGATGCCAAGGGAGTCGGCGAGCTGGTAAAAGTAGTCCGACTCGTAGACCCCTCCTCCCCACACCCTCAGCATGTTCATGTTCGCTTGCTTGGCCGACCTTAGTAAGTGACCAACTTTCATAAAAAGAAAATTTACCCTTGTAAGTACAGGTTAGTCGGCGGATAAGATAGTTAAGGTAGTTATGACAAATACGCGAAATCATGTACGTAGAATTTGGTGACTTTTTGCACCATATGTAGTTACCATAGGGTAAACAAGCTTGTGCTCCGTCATTTGAATTAATGTGCCTAGAAAAATTAAGAGCTGATTTCAGAAAAAAACTTAACAAGAAAGGAAGCTAACTTTGTCACGCCGAAGTTTGCATACCTTTGCAGCTTACAATTGGATCATTTTGAAATCATCAAATTTGATCAATTTAAAAGAAAAACTAACAGAATTATAAAAAACATATATACCAACAAATTCTGTTTTATCGTTTTCCTATTAAACTACATTTACAGTTTTACAGTTACAGCCTTAGATTCACAGTTTTGTATTTTCCCCTACATTTAACGATCGTATGACAGCTATATAATATAGTTGTCCGATTTTGATCAAATTAAAACAGAAATTGTGTCTCATATTTTATGAAAATAGGTTGAAAACTGGAAAAGTTATAATTTTTCCTC
>VNJT01015468.1:0-11257 GCA_008042655.1 Drosophila burlai
TGTGGAAGCAGCTTAGGTCATCCGCTCTGGTCACAGATGCCCCACCGTCAGCGTGGCCATGGCCAGCAGGAGGGCACCCGCGGCCCCACAGCAGATGCAGCAGCGCTGGGAGGCGCCGGTCAGCGCCGAGTTATCCGGATCACCGTTGGCATACCGCTTCGAGCCCTCCAGGCCCAAAAGATTCGGCGAGATTGTCGTCGGCGGCGCGTTGCTCAGACCGATCCGCTGCTGGACGCTCTTGTGGAACACATGCAGTATGGACACTTCGCACAGCAGGTTGATGTTCGCCTGGTACTTGGCCTGGAAGAAGCCCTGCAGCACCTGACTGTGCGGATAGATCTCCAGCGAGGAGTACGTGGTGGAGCCCTCAAAGGCGTCCTGCGTGATGCGCTGCAGCGGCGTCGGGTAGACCTAAGTGGAGGAGGAATATGGGTGGCAAAATCAAGGAATTAGTAAATAATATGTTACTTGTAAATAATAATCTCTATAGTTATAAATATGTTCTCTGTCTTACCATTCGTCCATTGATGTACCAGGTGATGTTTGCCGGCGGATACGAGGGACCCACGGTGCACACGGCCTTAAAGTTGTCGTTCACGCCAATCACCTTTTTGTCCACCTGCATCACTGGCTCGTCTTTTGGCAGCTCAATCACCTGCATGTGTGCCGAGCGAATCTCCGTGTGGAAGAGCGGAGCATCCTCGGAGACCTCGCACTGATAGCTGCCGCTCAGCTCCCGGGTGACACCTTTCAGCGTCACCGACGTGGCATCCGACTTGCTGAGCTGAAAGTGGCAAGTAATGAAGGAGAGGCGGTTGTTAATACGTCATAGTAAGGATGTGGCCAGGCTATGCACTGGCAAGAAGAAAGGATGAGAACCAGGAGCCCTCTTTCCTTAATTAATAAACTCCTTAAAAATATGTATAAAATTATTGTTCAATAAAAGCCTTATGAGAGAACCTATTTTAATAGAAAATACAAACGTATTTCCCTAGGTCCTTCTCTCAGTGTTCTTGCAACGTAATAAGAGCAGGAAAGCTCTCTCTACATCCCCAACGTATTTAACTCAATCTTTCATCGGTTTCCATTTTTGGATGGGCGGGTTCCATTAGCATCCCCCATTTCGATTCCGAATCCGCGCTTGAAAAGCGCAGGCAGCGTCGCATTTGTTGGTAATCAACGGGGCATGAGTAAGTACCAATGCTGCCATTGGTTGGGGGCATGCCCCATGGCGGGGCTGTGGCCTGGCTTTACTAGCCTGCAGTCACTCCCAGGACCTTTACGAGGGTATTACAGGAGTCGCATCAAGCCCATTTCAACCCGGCACACTCGTTGTCGCAGTTTAGCATATTCTGTTAATTGCCAGCAAGCGCTTGCCACTTGGCAAACAGTTGTGCAATATCCTACTCAAAATCCACTTCAGCAGCGAACCATTCGCGATTACCGTGTGTGCCGCTGGATGTGTGTGTGTGAGAGGTCCTTTTATCGCAGGCCTGGCCTTTTGTATTTAAGTTCAGGCAACACCAATACTGGTACGCAGCCCATTCGAGTTTTGCATATGCCACCAAAGCCAGAGCACCAGAGCAGCATAGCCGGCGTGGCATCGCTTTGTTCATTTGCATCTGTACTAATCCTGGCATCCTCACTGCTGTTGCCGCTGTTGTTGTTGTTGCTATTGGCAGAGCCACCCCCTCCCATCAGTTACCACTTGCTACCAGCCTCCCCTCCTCCTCCACTTGCAGTGGCCCGCGGCAAACAACAGCTTTTTACGATTGTTTCAACACTTTGGCGCATTGCTCGGCTTGGCCCGGCTGTCTCCCCCTCGATATTTACTATAGTTTGTTGTTTTCCTTCCAGCCAGTTGTGCCAGTTCATTCGCAGATAACGCCGTCGATAAGAGCACCACCTACGGGCTCCTGGAATCCTCTCAACCTCTAAACCCAGCCCAGGGAGATCCCAACCCCCTGGCCCATCTTCCTCGCGGTTGCCAATTGGCATATTGGCCATCCATGGCTGGCTCCATGGCTCCGCAGCTCCATTCGATCCCAATGGCCCCTGGCGAGCTGTGGTTTTAGTGGCTTTCGGATTTGTCGACGCTGATCTCGTTACGCAATCGTAAAATGAAAACAAATGCGAAACGTATTGATAAGGTTCTCTATATGCATGAGCAGAGGCTGTGGTCATGTTTGTGTTTGTGTGCCAGGGGCCATGAATAATGTGCATCGGGCCAGAGATACATTATGATTTCGTATTGGCTTACGTGAGTTATGCGAGAAAGAACCTATGGAGTCACTGCATAAAGCTTGGCTCTGCCATCGAAATAGTTTCCTTATAAATATTTAAGCCACATCATGTTGGCTCTCCTTTAAATAAAAGCACTCCACAAAGGTTTCGCCTATTTTAAGCTCATATCTGAATTGGAAATTGTATGCAAATGGCTTTTAACTGTGGGAGTTTTAAAAAATATTGAAGTTATTTTGGGCTTAATAAGATTTATGTGTAATATTTCCATTCATTCAACCTAAAGAGTTGTGTTTACCATTAATACTTCCCTGTTGATTTAAACCTAGAATGAGAAAAAAATTGCAACTATTGCCTATAATATTTATTTAAATAGTTAAAAGCTGCTACTGTTTTACTATTTTATTTTCTCTGCATGCAAACGCAATGGCTTACCGCCTCCGATCCGCCCGAGGGAATGGCGAGCCCTCATCTAATTAAATGACACTAATTATGTAATCAAACATATACGCAAAGTTGTTCCTGGCCGCTTTATTTATTCAGCGACTTCGTGTGGCTGTGGCTGTGTTGTTGACTCTTTTTCTTGTTTGTGGGGGCTGCTGTGACTGTCATATTTATTTAATTGCATGTGACTTTATTTGTTGGCTGGTACTCTGCGGCCTGTTCTGGCGGAAGCGGATGTGGCAGCGCCAGGAAGCGCGCCAAACAAACGCAAATGTCTGCCATTTTGAGGAATGATATGCCCAGTACAGCCGACTTGCGGAGAGTCAGTAGCACACCCACCTACACCCTCGCACACACATCCTGGCACATCCTTTTAGTTGCTCACTTGAAACTGTAGCCATTTTGTAACTGCTCCTCCGGGCAGTCAGGACAGCAGGCAGGGAAAACTCAACTCAAGTTGCGTTAGTCGCAAAAAGTTTTTTTTTCTCCCGCCCCTGTTTTTTCGTTTCCGCTTTTATATATTTTTATTTGTTGGCTTTTAATTTCTATTTATATTTTATATTGCTTTAGCAGCCGCAGCTGCAACTTTCAGGCATGAAAAAATTACGCCACTAAAGCGTAATTTTGCATGCCAAGCACACAGACACGTGGGGGAGTTTTCCCCACATTTTCCACACTCTCTCGCACATCGTTTCCCTTTTGTTGCCCCCGTCCAACCCATGTGTGAGAGTAAAGTATTGTTTCAATAATTCTGGCTTTATGAAATAATAACTTTACTGCAAAAAGCTCTCGGCCCGGCTGAGCTGAGCTGAGCTGCCAGAGTCGCCGAGTTGTAAGAATACAATGAATATCATTGCAGTGCCCCCTATGCCGGCTGCTCTCCCCCCATTTTTCCTGAATTTTTCCTGGGTTTTCTCCTGCCCTTTCTCTGTGTCCCTGTCTGCTCCCCTCCTTTTCTTGCCTTTCCCCTGCCTCTTCCCTCGATTCTTCTGCCGCATGCTGCCCACTTTTGTGGCTCTTTCTGCAGTTGTTCCCGACTCCTCACTGAGTTTCCGCTGTTTGTTGTGCAGCAATTTTAATTTTGCCAACGCTGTCGCATGCGGCACACGTGCACTGAGGGAAAACTCAGTATAAGTTTAGGAAATTGATTTAGAAATGAAGTAACAAAAAATAATAATAATTATATTAGTAAGAAAACCCCATTTGTACATGAGACAAGCCTCACCTGGCTAAAAATAAATATATCTTTAGGTCCGACTCTATTCTTTGGGTAATTTTCTTCCCAGTACACAAGTATCTGTGGGAGCTTGGCTCAGCTGCAGTCTCGTTTGCATGCAACACTTTATGAATTATTGCTGTATCAACTCAAGTCGCGGCCACACGACCACACACGCACACTCCTATTCCCGGCCACACACACTCTCTCCCCGCACACACTCACATGCGCACGTATTATGTCATGCCGAATTTCCGCTGCCGGGAGCATTGTTGTAACTAACGGCGTTCTCCCAACCAATTCCCCATACCAGAATTTCCCTTGAATTTCCCACTCGTGCCATGCCAGGCCATGCTTCTCCCACTCGCAGTTGCCGTTGGCATTTCACAACTTCGACTGCCTAACGCTTGGCAAAAACCGACCACAAATTTAGTGAATGAGATGTTTCCGGTGCGGTTGTTATTCCCTTCTACTCCTCCATGTTGCGCTGTTGGTGTGTGTTGGTGTTGGTGTTGCAGGTTGCAATTGCTGGTGCTGGCAGAGCCCTTGCTGTAGTTGCTGTCGCTGCTATGAACAATTTTTGGTGTTTGGAAAATGCATGGCTTTTTATTGTGCTCATTGTTGGCGCAGGCAGACAACAGCACGCCAATGTGAATGGGTCTAGGAACCAGCACAGCCCCACCACCTCACTCACTTACACATCGCACCCAATGCCATTTGGCCAGCTAGTTACACCCTGCTATTCCGATTGCCGCTGTGCACTTCACGAATGCATTTCGCATTTTTATTTATTATGTTTATTTGTTGCCATTTGTCACACAACAATTTCTAGCTGTGGAAAATGAGAGGGAAAATTTGGCGAAGGCAAAGTGTCTGCATGTGACTGGCTTAAGTAGTTAATGGAAATTGAAGTGAACACTCAAGGGCGGCAGCTTAAAGGGGTTCAGCAATGTATGTGGGAGAGGATACTCCAAGGAAATAACCACTTTCATATAGAGATAGTATGTATCTTTTCTTTTAAATATCTGTTATATCTGTTGTAATAGTCAAGGCCTTCAATTTAAAACTACTTTAAGAATTCAATCAGACTTCACTACCTCACATGATTCAGCAAAAAAGGAAACCCTTCCCTTCCTTTAAATGTAATTCCTCCGTTTCCTATCTCTCCAGGCTAGTGCATACAATTAGTAAGGACCCAAAGAAGCACAAAAAAGAAGCCCTTTCGGAGTTCATTCAAATCAGCAGTCGCAGAGACCAGATCCTGGACTATGTAACACTCTAGGCCGACCAACTTTTCGGTCACTTCTGTCGCTGGGCCTCGGCCTCCACGTCCGCCACTGCCTCCTCTTGGGTTTCCCTTAAATTTCCCAGTAGCAAGTGCATTAATTTTAAGCGCACATTGCTGTGCATAAATGCGAGGCGTGTCGGGTTATTAACAATGTTAAAAGCAAACGCGCCAGCGGCCAGGACACTCTCCGGCAAAAGCCAAAGGACACTGCTGAGTGTGTGTGTAAGCGAGGACAACTGACGCTGCCATTACCGCAAACTTAATGCGGAATAATTCCTTCCGTGTTGACAGTGTGCAAAAACTTTTCGGAGCGCAAATTTTCGTGAAGCTCTCCGGCATGGAAGGGGAAGAGGTCCGTCGAAGGACCCAGAAGGATTCAGAAGCCAATGTCAGAGAGGGAGGGAGTGAGGGAGACACGGAGGAGGCCTCGGCTGGCTGCTTGCTGGCGATTTTTATTGTTGTGGCGGACAATGAATAAGCCGCAAAACTTTAGAGCACTTGGCATATCCTATTCCTGTCCTGCTCAGCCTCCAGGCCACCCATTCGGTGACCTCCGAACCCCCCGCTCAGCGGGCGGGCCTGGTAATTGTGTTTTTAATTGAAGACTGCCAGCGAAGCGAGCGGAGCTGTCTCTAAATTAAAAATTTAATTACATTTAACATGATGATTTTCCTGTTTATATTTCCCCCTTTTTCGCTATGTATTTTGTGAATATTTTTTTTGTACGGTGAATAAGGTGGAATGCACTGGGAAAACGTTCGTTAGAAGAAGCATGAAAGTATACATTTCTTGGTATATCAGAACTACGATTAATTATAATCTATATGTTCTTAAAAAGACTATTTAATTTGTGGGAAGGTGCAAATAAGTCCTGATCAGCATCTTCTGATATATATTATTTTCTAAAAATTTAGATTTTGATTATATCAGAGATTTTAAAATTCCCAGTGTTTCTGCAAGGCGTAAGGGAGTCCGAGGTGGAGGCGTGGCTGTGTTACCTTGCCATGCTGAATGACTTTTGAAGTTTTGTCGACGCGACTCGGCGGAGGTGACTTCCTCTGCCCACCGCCTTAATATGCATACATTTACATTCCAATAACGCTCAAGTGGACGCCACAAGTGCACTTTGCTCGGCCACGCCCCCCGGCGCCCACGAGTGCCTCGCATGTCAGCGGCAGCGTCATCAGCGCCAGCTGCCTTTCAAGAGCCCCCCGATGCTTTATGCGCCACGCCCACTCCACCTATGAGACACCCCCAACCCTCTTACAACCACACCCACACACAGAGACACTTGTCCGGGGCACACACGTGTGGCATATGCATATGCATAATGGCCGACAACTTGGCACGGGCGGAACTTTTCTCATTAAGCGTGTTTAGCTGTTTGAAATGATTTAGCAAAAGTAAAGCAAGTCAAGTTATAATGTTTTAATCTCAATTAAGGCACTTGCCACAAATTTCCATCTCTGTCCACCCCGTGCCCGTCCCTCACGCTGCATCTGCCTCTTCATTTGGCCCGGTGGTTGAGTTGCCTTGGCATAACTTAAAAATTCCATTTCCATTTGTGGCCTGGCCTTTGACGTTTGCCTTCGTTAGTGCCGGCAACTATCAATTTAAGTTGGAAAACACAGCTGCTGGCTGATGGCGCCTCATTTCGATTTGTTAGTGCCACGAACAGTGGGTGAAAAGGTAATTTTAAAGTTCAGAAAATAGAGAACTTTATATTTGTTTATAATTATTATTTTTAAGTTGCTTATAACGAATTATATTGGTTTTTGTAAATCAAATATTACCTTGAATACATTTTTTATTTACTACAAATAAAAAAAAAATTACCTTTCTATGTTAATTTTAAATTATTTTCTTTCTCAAAGGTGCTAAACGCATTTATTTTAGGTTTTACTTTACTTTTTAATTACAGTTGCCAGTCTTCAAATAACTGCTGTCCACGCTCTCAAATTACACTGTGCCTTGGGGCGTAAAGTACGTATTTTTTCACCCCAGGTTTGGCACATTTGCACATTTCAAAAGCCACCTTTTAACATGACGCTGTTGGGGGAAGCTAAAACTATGGGCAACCTTCAGACTTAATTGCACAGCGCTCGCCGGCTAAAATCATTTGCATTATGCAATCGACCAAAGCCAGCTTTAGCTCCGGCTTCTGACCACCCCTCGGATTTGCCGACTCCGACTCTCCGATTCAGCTTTTCTTACGCTTTTCACCTTCTGCGGTTCACAGCTGATTGCGTCTCAAGCAGCTCCAGCCCGGGAGTGGAGTGGAAATGGAAAAATTTGCTCAAATTTATAATGAGTTTCCACTGCTGGCGCTGCACATAAGTAGGCTACAAAAATTTGCATATTAACCTCAATGCCATTGGTTGTGTTTTTTGAATAGTTTCCAATTCGCTGGCTATGTAAGGCCAAATTGGAAAGAGAATAAAAAAACGAGGAAATAATTAACACGCATAGCTTGACGCCCGCCGCTGCCCACAGCCACGCCCACTGCGCCCACAGCCAAGGACTACTGGCGCTGCAATCGAAATATTTAATTAGTGCAAAAATGCCTTTGAATGCTAATTAGTGGCAAATTAACATTTGAGCAGGGTTCCTTATTTCAGTTGTATTTTATCTTGTTTTATTTCGTTTTATTCGCTTATTCCCCGTTCTCTTCTGTTGGGAGTGCAAATTAAAGACACAACCAAAGCAAATTAATCAAGTCCGGCAGTTGCTACTGCCCACGCTGATTGATGTGGCCAGCCAGTTCGCCATTATCGATGGAAGGAACCGGATAGATAGAGGAAGTGGAGCAGGAGCAGGGCGGCGACAGGAAACGGAAGCCGGGGCAAATAATTTCTATGAAGCTGCCACCCCTAGGTTGCTTTGTTTCGCTTACATAAAACAAACATTACTCCATCATTCGCCCTTGCTTTATGCCATTATTTATGATTATTTAACGTTCCCCTTTTTGGCGCATTTGAAAAATGTGGCCCGAAGTGTTTGTAAATGAGTTTGCAGTTTTATGTGCGGACGAATGAGTTTTCAATTTATATTTCGTCCACACACAAATTTTTCATGGCAAATTCAATTTTATTTATTTATGATTATACGACAATCGATTCGTTATCGCCCTCCGCGAACGTTTTGCTATTACATTGGTCGGTTTTGGAGATTTTATTCGCCACCAGTAGGATTCTGGAGTCTAAATATATATGTTTTGAGTGGTGAATAAATGCTGTATATGATTTTGGGAGTGGAATTTAAAAGAAAATAAAAAAAGGTGCTAGTTTTCATATAAATATTTCACGAATATCACAAAAATTGAGTTAGAAACGTAGCTTTACAAGATTATTTCATAGCTTAGTAAGATAAATTCTGTATTTTATTTTTTTACTATTCTTTGTATTTATAATATTTTGATTAAGAAAATCTAGTACCTTTTCCTTTGTTTCATCTTGAAGTCCGAGCATTTTCCAATGCAACTCAGTGATTTTTAAGTGCGGTTCCGAGAAATTTCGCCACTTTTCAGCAAGGGCTCTCAGCGGATAATTTATCGCTTACTTTGCGGCTGTTGTTTTTATTAATGAGTGCAGTACGGGAAAGCGAAATGCCGAGCAATTTTCGCCACTAGGTGCCTGCCTCCTTCTCGTTCTGTACTCCGTTCTATTTGTCTATTTGTTTGTTTTGTTTGGCCAGCAGCCGCGCCATAAACTATTTTGCACTTTTCGCAATATTTCAGTCAGCTGCCGCACATGTGTCTGTGTGTGTATGTTGTGGCACTTTCCGAATTGCAGAGCGGAATATTTCATACACAGGCGCACACAAACATGCAAAACACAGCCGAATATATTGTAAATAAAAGTGAACAAATATTGCACAGCAATAGAAATAAAATGTGTGACAAGGAGCGGCGGGCAAGTGTCCTGTGGAGCGAGAGAGCCGGCAAGATGCTCCGTTGCAGCAACTGCCCCAGGATACACGGGCAAGAGCCCGGCCATTGTCCGCATTTAAATATTTGCACAGCATTTGAATGCTTTCCCATTTTGCGTTTGTTGAAATGCAAACCCGGCCCGAGCGAAACACATGCACTGCTGCTCCAGTGATTTGTCCATTAAGCTGACAATAGTCGGGGCCAAAAGTAAAAATAACTAGAAAGTTCAAGCCATGATGGACGGACAATAAGCTTAACCTTATGTTAAAGGCTTACTCTTCAGCACCGAAGCTGCTGAGGGACTGAGATAACCAGATCAAGGATAAGCTGTAGGCAAATCTCTAGCTCTTGTTTTTTTTAATAACACAATCTAATACTTTTTAAGTTGTAAAAATATATAATATAATATTTTTATAAAAATCCCTTTAGAATATTTAATATTTTATAAGCCAAAGTCAACTTAAAAGAAAATGCAGTGCTAAAAAAATAATAACTTTAAGTCTTTCTTTAAATATATATCTCACATATGCACAATGACTTAATTTTTTAATTTTAATAAAAAACCAACTCCAACTCAGTGACAACTTCTTAAAATTCCCTATCTATATCCCTATCCTTGGAGTACCAAGCTTAAAATGAAGAAAAAGGAGCACCCGCTGCACATTGTGCGATCCCATGCTTAATTTAACTTACATCAACATTAATGCCGGCGACGGAGAAGACAAATGTGGGCTTGGCCTCGCGGGGAACGTAGCGGTAGAACTCCTCCTGGCCAAAGTACCAGCGCACCGCGTAGAGCGCCGCCTGCGGAGGAAGAGGATAACATGGATGCGTTAATGAAAAGCCCAAGTGGAGCAGACGATGATAGTGGGCGCCGGAGGAAACGGGAACAGCAGAAGCAGCGACAATAAGCGACGGGAAACACGGCGAAGACGGCAAGACAAAGTGCAAGTAATTATAATAATTAAGCATGCCGCCGACGACAATATCCGTATTGTTGTCGGAGCTATAGCTGCTCCTGCTGCTGCTGCTGCTCCTCGAGGAAGTGTCGCTTACCTGCTCCAAATCATATTGACAAGACAATGTCGCTGCATTTCCCATGATGACGGCCTCCGGCACAAATATCTTCAGATCCTTCAGGCAATGGGCTGAAAGAGCACGACGCACACACATTAATATTAAAGGATGTCCCAAATGTCGTTTAACCGTAGGACCTCCACTGAGGACGAGTCCCACATGCCGAATGCGTCGTGTGGCAACAATACGAATTCGATTATGCCGCCGCCAACCGAAAAAGGAGTGGGAAAATGTATATATAAAAGTAAAATGCGAAAAATAAAATGCAATTACCCATTCCAATGACAAGGAAAAGGGATCCGATCCGCGTGAAACTGCCGGGATCCACTTGCATGTTAATTTATGACAAAGACGACAGCCGAACGGCCAAAATTTGACTTGCAGTTAATGCAATTTATTTATTTTATTCCATTTAATTTCGGTTTCCATTCGCTTATTCATTTTGCCTTCCAATTGTGGAATTCAATGCGAGTTACCAGCTATTATTTACATTAAACAAGGCTCATTGGGATCGAGTGGAAATTTAAATAAATGCAGTTTATTTGATTATGCCATAAGAATGAAACGTACAATTAATTTTGGTGAAGTATTTAATTTACAAAAGGGTAGTGTTAGTAAAGGAAAATGTTTCAAAGAATACAGTTTTGATTGATTGATGTTATATTAAATTTACTTTGAAGGATTTTTAGCATAATCGAGAATTGTTGTACATTTTTTAATTGTTCAAGTGGCTCAAAAATATTACCTATCGGAATTCTTCCTACTAATGCCTAACTGTTGTTCCATAAAATTTTGGAAATGACTACAACACAAAACCATATTTTTATTCTTCAGACATATTTATTTTCCTAACACATGCTGATACCTTTTCTATATATTGGTAATTAAGTTATGTAAGTATATTACGAGCTGTAAAGTATTTCTTATGTTTTTTTAGCGCTCCTTGTTGTTCTACAAATGAGTCGTCATTAAGAAATTGTTTATTAATTGCGGAGTTTTCCCTTAATCGTCTGTACTTTGCCAATTGTTAGCCTGAAATTGCAGTGCATTTAATTTATATCCT
>VNJT01015471.1:0-37928 GCA_008042655.1 Drosophila burlai
CCTCGATGGAGCCTTATTTCGGTGTTTACCTAATACCCATCCATATGGCCTGGGATCCCTGGGCATCCGCATTGCGCCACGGGAGGAGGTTCTTTTGCATAATCTCCGCGCGCGCAGCGATCGTTCCAGGGCGCTGGGCACAAATTAAAAGTGAATAGATAACACCAGAGGCAAAAGAGCGGAGCTAAATATAAAATATTTCTGGTAAAATCTCCACCTGGTGGGTGCAGAGACGACGACGCCGCTTTGTCATTCGACGACTGACTGGTTCCAAGCGCTGCGCCTCTTCGAGCCACAAAACCAGACCACTTTCTTGGCGCTCAGCTCAGTTGCCGAAAGAAAGTCCGACGAGTCGTGACCGACCGGGAGCCGCGTCGCGAGGAAAAACTCTTTTTGAATTAAAAGCCTCCAGCTTGGAATCGCTCTGGGATTCGGATTCGGACGCGGGTGCCCCCAATGAAAGTTTCGATTTGGGAATTTGTTTACTTGCTTAGAGTTTAGTTTGTGTTTAACGGCTCGAAAATGTGCAATTTGCTTTGGCTTTCGGCGGCGTGTTTTGTAAGCGATTAAATAATACGTAAAATTAATTAATTATGCTGAAATCTTAACTGTTGTGTGTGTTGTGTGGAAGATAAGTCTGACAGGACTTGATTTATAGCCAGGATTCTATCGGGCAGTAATGATTTGTGTTAATTTTTGATTGATTTAAAGATAAATTAAGGCATGTCTTTAAGAGGGAACCATTTAAGAGGATTCAAAGCAGTGTTTATTTATGCTTTATCTAATTTATTAATTAATTGTAGAAGTATCCAATAAAATTTCAAAGAAATATGAGCATTTTGGGAATGCTTTAAGTTTTAAAGCTCGACACAAGCTACAGAATGTATCTCAATATTAAATGTTTTTAAGGATATTGCATTGAAAACAGTTTCCTTTCCAAATGAAATTCCTTATAAAATGCGGTACATTCCTTTTCATTCGTTTCGTAATTACACTTTCAACAATTCTTAATAAATAATCTCATACAGACTTAAAAGGAGGTGCTCCTTGCGCCTGATTTCTTAAAAAATATCCTGTTTTTGCTACATTTTGCTTATATCCTCTACAATCAACCAATTGTTTTTCTTAATAATCCCCATCAGCGTCCAATTAAATTCCTTAAAAGCTGCTCCTAAGCCCGAAGTAATTTCAACCAATTGTCAAGCCCCCAAAAACTAGTCATGTTCAGAGAGCCGCTTTCTTGGTAGCAGCTGCAAATGGAGTCGTGCTTTTACACACTGAACCTGGCGACGATCAGGTTCAATGCCTGGCTCCTTGGGCTACACACAGCTCCTCCCCTGCGATTGCGTGAGAGCAGCCAGCCGGCAAGGCAACGCCAACTCCAACTCCGCGTTACGAGGAGCCTGGCGAGCATAACTCGTGACTCGAGGTGACGGCAACTGTGTTACGTCTTTGGGGCAGCCAGGGAGCTGGCGGTGGGGCAGCGAGGCGGAAGCCACTAGAGAGTCGCCGGGTGGAAAGTCAAAGGTTGGCCGCGTAAGACAAAAGCACACACAGAGCGAAGAGATGACAGCATTTAAGTTTTTTTAGGAGAAAGTTCGTTTGTCTGATGACATTTTCGCGGAAGATTAACCCACTCACCCTTTGCCTTCTCCCTTTTTTTTCCCTTCCCCAGCTGGCTGTCTGTCTGCCCTTCGCCCTCGGAGGTGCCGCCGCCGCCGCCAATGGCACCAACGTAAGCCAGACAGAGCCCAAGGTGGAGATGGTGCCCGCGGCGGAGAAACTGATTCGCTACCGTCGCCAACCGCCCTACGCTGTGGGCAAGCGGTCCAAGCTGCGCCGCCGGACCAAGGGTCCGCCCAAGATCAAGTACGGGCCTCCGCCTCCTTCTCAGCATTTCCGGTATGCAAAACCCTCGTTTCCGGCGCACTTGGAGGAGCCCAGCTTCTCGCTCGATGAATTCCAGCACTTGAAGTTCGATGGGGCGGACTTCAAGATCCCAACTTCGAGCTACGAGGCGCAGTCCATGGATCTAGACTTTTATAACCATGACACGGAGCCGGAGCTCTATGGAGCGCACAAGTTTCCCAGCCTGGACTTTGGCCTGGTGACCACGCACAACGATCACGTGCCGCACCAGAAATATGGACTGCCACCGCTGCACCAGAGCTTCCAGCCGGATCACTCCTTCGCCTCGCACTATGAGCCACCACCGCCACCTTCGGCTCCGGCTCATCCGCCAGCCACGCGCTATGGCGTGCCCACGGCCCCCGTTCCGGTGCCCAGCTATAAGCCCCAGGATCTGCCGCCGCCTGATTCGTATTCCATTTACGAGCAAAAGATCCCGAATGTGAAATATCGTCCGAGCTTTGCAGAGCCACCGAAGAAGCATGGCTCCAAGCAGAATCCCAACTTTGAGATTGCCTACTCCCCGCCAGCTTTTGAGATAAGCACGTCCTATCAGTCGAATCACCAGCAGAGCTATGTGCCACCACATGCAGATGGAGATGGCCACAAAAGCAGCTTCGCGGAGCCACCGTCCAGCAATTATGTGAAGCCTCCTTTGCAGCATCCTCCAGCCAACAGTTATGCTCCACCTCAGCACCCTCCTTCTTCTGGTTACGATCAGCACGCTCCTTCTTCTAGCTACGATCAGCCTCCCCAGCATCCACCACCCAACGGCTATGCGCCTCCATCCAACAACTATGCGCCGCCACAGCATCCTCCCTCTTCGAGCTATGATCAGCCTCCCCAGCATCCTCCTTCTTCTAGCTATGATCAACCTCCCCAGCATCCTCCTTCTCCCAGCTACGATCAACCTCCCCAGCATCCTCCTTCTTCTAGCTACGATCTGACTCCTCAGCATCCCCCTGCTACCTATGATGGATCACCCCAGATTCCCCCTTCATCCAGCTACGATCCATCGCCGCAGCATCCGCCCGCGAACTATGCTCCTCCTGAATCCCAACCCTATCCTATCCAGAGTTATCCCCACGACGATTACGCGCCGCCATCGCAGGAACTGCCCCTGAATCCGCACCACAAGTTTCCCAGCTTCGATTTTCCCAAATCCAGCTACGAAGTGCCCATTTACGATCCCATACCCTTCGAGGCGTCCAACAGGGAGGAACAACAGGAGTCGTATCCACCCATTCTGAGCAATAACGAGATCACATCGGATGCCCATGCCGCAGGCAGCTCCAAGAGAAGGAAGAGGAAGCGGAAGCCCAATGCCGGCGGAGGAGCAATCGTGCCGGGAAAGCACACGTTGGATGTGCCGGAGCTCCAGCACGCCTACGATGCGGATAGTCATGTGGGTGACTCCAACGAACAAGTAAATGCGGATGCGGATGCCCATGGCTCGCATTATGTGGAGAGAAAGCAGAGTTTTATCAACTTTGTGACGCCGACGACATCCTCAACGACGACGACGCCGGCGCCCTGGAGTCCTATGCGGGGCAGGAGCAGTACCCTCAGCACAGGGTTCATTCCCACCATTGTGACGAGTACCCCAGCACCGCGCACCACCGTCCGAAGTCGAGGTGGTTCCCGCTACCGCAGCAGCACTCAGCCCGTGAGTCCCAGCCCCCTGGATCCGAACTCCAGCAGCGTCAAGATCGAGCAGTCGCAATCGCAGAGCTACTACGATGGCACCATAGCTCCGCCCACCCAGCAGCAGCAGCAGCACTTCTCTCGCGGAACGCGACCCACGCGGCCGAGCTACGTGCGGAGCCCGCTCTCCCCGCTGGCCCTGCAGCCTGCAGCAGAACACGGCAGAGGCGCCCCCACATCGAAGCGCACCACTAAAGGAGTCTTTGACACGACGCTGTTCAAGAGTCCGCTCAGCGATCGCGAGATGGAGCGCAAGCTCCAGGGGATGCGTCAAAACTTGCCAAAAAACCACAAACTGTACTGAGTTCTCAAAAGAAAAGGAAGGAAGGAAGAAACGAACGAACGAACAGGAGGCATAGCTTAAAGACTTGTTTGCATAGTGTGTAAGCCATAGGAATAAGTTGTATTGCAAACTAGGCTAAGGAACTTGAATGAATTAATAAAAACAAACCTAGAAAAGAGCTCGAAAAACATGCAAACTTCACTCACCATTCGCTCAATAAAGTTTCTCCACTTTTTGCTGGTGCTGTACATCTGGAAATCATTGAAGAATACAGGACCCGACGAGGTGGAAGGCAGATCCGGCAGAGTGGAGTCCAAATTGAAGGCAATGCGGCATTTCTCCAGCAAAGCCTTCATCACAGGCATCAGGAAGGAATACTCCTCGGGGTTGCCAACTAGGAACAACGCAAGAGACACGTAAATACAAGCAAATAAATATACAACATTTGAAGATCCTTCACCTTCAATGGCATTATCCAGCGCCCTATTGATGCTGTACAGCAGATAGGACAGCTCCGAGGGGTCCTCCGTGGAGCGACTCTGGAGTATGGCATGCAGCTTGGCCGTGGCCATGGCCACAATGCCGGGATTCGGATGATGCGAGCACTTGAGCAGCAGGCCCAAGCACAGTCGGATCATGTCGGACCAATCGTCCGAGGAGCCCTGCTGGAAGATCATCAGAGCGTCGAGCAGAGCCAGGACTCCGTCTAGCAGCTTGGTGGAGCACTTTTTCGATTCGTCTTCGTTAGAGCCGAGCACCACCAGTTCATAGACCATGCGCAGGATGTGCGAGGCGTTCTCCTGGTTCACCAACGTCTGGCTGCCATGCTCCGAGAGATCGAAGAGCGAAGCCTGCACGGCCATCTCCAGGATGCGCAGACGCAGCGAGAGATGCGAGGTGATCAGTTCGTTATTCAAAGCTAAAAGGTTTATGCAGCCCAACACCTGGCCACGCTCCTGCCAGCAGTGCGGATGATCGTTGGGTATGCCGCGCCAGAAGATATTGAAGAGGGTATTGGAGACTAAATACACCAACTGCTCCTCGGTGTCCACATCGCCATCGGCCACAAAATCAAAAGCGGAAGTGCTCTGAAAGGGTAATTTGGTAATTTCCTTGCTTTTGAGATGTGTAAAGTTGTGCATTACCTCCAGCGAATCGCTTTTCTTGGGCGCTCCATGCGGCGACTGTGTGGAGCTATCCGAGCTGAGGGATTCCTCGCGCTGCATGGAGGGCGTCTGAGAGCCTTCGGCGGTGTCCGGCGTGGAGCTGCCCAAAGTCAGCGACTCGAAGGTGTCCTGGATGTCGTGAGTAGTCTGCCGGATGACTGAAAACAAGCTGCTGGCATTCTCCACCACAGCGCCGGAAACGGATTCAGCCAGTTCTTTCGAGGAAATTATATTTTTAGATAAATGAAGAAATAAAGAAATGTAAAAATCGTCCAAGTTTACCTTTAATTTCACTCTCAATGACGGTGGCCGCCTCCGAAACACTCGCCTGGATCTCATTCAGAATCAAACCACTGTCGCTGAGCTCCTCCTGCTGCTGCTGCTGACTCTGCAGCTGAGCCAGTCCAATCTCCTGCTCCGAGAACGTAATCAGATCCGCCTGGGCCAGGAAGCTGGAGTTGTCCTCCAGCAGCACCATGTCCATGTTGAGGCCAAAGCTGCGCCGCTTCTCCTCGTCGGGCGGTGAATTGCTGAGGGGTTTGCGGATGAGCAGCCGAGCGATGGACTCCTGCCAGCCCGTTTGCTTGGCCATCGCCACCGTCGAGTGCTGCTTGACGAAGGTCGTTTGCAGCAGTCGCTTGGCTATCTCCAGCTTCACCGGCAGCTCGCAGGTGCTCACATGGTAAACGAGGAAGATGAGGCCCGCATAGTCGGGCTGCAGACCCAGCATTTCGTCAACCAGGTGGAAGAGGATCGTGGAGCTCAGCGACTGTGGGGTGATGAAGGAGAAGAAGCCGGGGAACATGGAGTGCTCACTTCCCTGGTCGTACAATCGCAGCACCTGCTTGTACTTCTGATGGACTCGAGAGGTGGCCAGCAAACCGCTGATGAACTGTAAAAGAAGACAAACTCATGGCACAAACTCTTCTTCTCTCTCTGTCTTCCCGCTTACCCTTATGGCTGCCTCCTGAATCTCGTTCGTGTAGCTCTTGTCCACGAAAAAGTTGTAGATGAGATTGGCGGACTGCGGCTCGTGCAGAAGGAGCACCATCTGATCCTTGCAGTTCTTGCCGCGTATGTAGAAGGTCATCATCTCGAGGAACTCCACCAGCACCACATCCTGTCGCACGGAGGCCAGGAAGGCCACCATGGCATTCACCTCCTTGATGTTCACCTCCTTTTGCAGGTAGAAGCGAATGATGCCGAAGAGCGTGGCCCGGATGGTCTTGGCATCGTCATCGCTGATGCTGTCCGGCGTGGAGTAGTACTGCCGCACCACGTCCAGCACGAACTGGACGCCGTACCGCTTGCGGAAGAACTTGCGATCGTTCTTGATCATCGCGCTTAAATACTGGGCGTGTCCCAGTGTGATTTGGAACTGCAGACGCGACCAGATGCCAAAATCAAACACAATGTGAGCGTACAAAGCGTCCAGCAGCTGCTGACCACCCGCCGCTGAATCCGCCTTGTGGCCCTGCAGCGACTCCATCAGCAAATGGGTGGCCATCAGGGCATTCACATCGAACAGGCCGGGCGGACAGCGCTGCAGCATCGTTCCCACAATGGCCAGGCACTCGCTGCCCAGCAGCTGCTCCTGGTTCGTCTCGTGCTCGTGGCTGAGGTAGCGCAGCAGGCAGAGAAAGCTAGCCAGCGGCTGGTGCAGCATCTTCCATTCGGTGTACGAGTTCGAGGAGAGCATCTCCCAGTCGGTGAACTCCTCAGCCGAGGGTGTCGGCGCACAGGAAGGGGAAGACTCCTCGCTCACGCTGCCCAATGAGATGTCCGCCGGCTGCTCCTCGGAGCTCACCAAACGATGCAGGATGGGCAGTATGGCACTCACGCCACCAATGCTGTTGATCGTCTCCTGGATCTTCACAATCTTGCAATGCTGCGCAGTTATTCTTCCCGGAAACTTGCCGCCGGGTATCAGATCCTGGCAGGTGCTATGCCACACCGCTCCCGGGGCGTAGCAGAAAACGAAGCGCGAATTAAGCTCGAGAATGTCATTGTCCTGCGAGAATATGGAAGTAAAGTTGGCGCCAGCATCGAAGATGGTCTTCAGACTGGTCGTGGGATCGGCCAGCAGCACTCCACCGAGGTGGCCATGAAGGCAGGTCTGCTCCCCGAACACCGTGTCCTGCATGCCAATGGGAAAGTTCTTGACATTCGGATCGAAGGCGGTCTGCGTTCGCATGGGCAGAGTGAAGTAGTTGGAGACCTGCAAAGGGGGAGAGCGAACGAAAGTTAAGTCAAGTCAAGTCAATGCCGACTCTCCCTTCTTACATTCGCTGACAGCGTTCGCTCCAAGAGGCTCGGCAACATGCCCTTGTAACCACCAGAGCCACCACTCTCCTGCGACGAGGAGCGCGGCATGAGGCCTGCCTTGGCCACTTCACTTCCTGTCTGAGGTGGTGGCGCCACCACAGCGCCAATGGAGCACACGGTGAAGGGTTCGTTCACCGCCTGAACTTTGAGTGTGGCGCTCAGTTTCTGCACAAAGTCCACGTAGATGTTGATCTGACTGTAGGAAAAGGGTCGCTTGGGCGGCGTTATGGCCACCGTTAAATAGTGCCACTGGCCATCCATCAACGTCTTGGTGGCCGTCGACGAGGTGAGGTACTCTCGCCGGGTGAGAGCGGCCACCACAACGTTGCCATTGGGCTGTACAAAGACCTCAAAGCCACTGTTCCCGCTGATTGTCTGCAGGGTGAGCAGCATGCGGCGGCGACTGGCGCTGGACTGATCCTTCAGCTGATTGAAGCGCACCAGGATGTGGAAAATGAAGCCATACGAGCCGGAGATGGTCCAATTTCGTATGTCTGGCACCACAATTCCATCCGCCGCCTGTTCGATGGCAAAGTACTGAGCGCAGGAGTTGCTGCCACGCAAACTTTGCAGGGCAATCACCACCAGAGTCTGGAGAGGAATGGGAATTTATAGTATTCATAGTGAGGCACGTTTATCAACAATATTTTTACCTGCTGAAGTTGCTTATTTTGCGGAAACTTTGCTCCCTGTCGCAGCAAGGCAAAGATGGCCTTGAGCTCTGCCGGCACAATGCTGACCTTGCTCAGTTCCTCAATGAGCTTGATTAGGTTCTGAACGCAGTTCTCAGCGAGGGACTCCGCCTCCAAGAGGCAGCCACAGACAGCTTTGATAATGTGGCTGCCACAAGCCACAGATTTTCTGCAACAAAAAAAAAAATTAAATTAAGCAAAGAAACTCGGCAAAAACTTGGTTCAGACTCACGTTCCATAGTTGTCAGTGCATCCCTTGAGCACCAGATTCGTCACATGCAGCTGCTCCCGCTCCTGCAGCCTGGGCACCCAATTGAGCAGCTGCAGCATCACCTCCGGCAGCAGCAACAAGTGTTTTATGTTATCGTAGCCCAGCGAGAAGCAGGCGTCCAGCAGGGCCACCGTTGGGCAACCAAATTCCCGCAGGCTGCTAAAGAGCCTCTCGATGCGTTCACCCTGACGCAGCTGGGCCAAAGATTGCGAGGAGTAACTGGTCAGGGTAGCCAGGGCCTCCATGGTGCTGCACAGCGAACTCGAGTGGGCGATGTGCCAGGGCTTTATGACCTTCGGCAGGCCGATGAGCAGCTCCATTAGATTGGATTCACAGATGGCCTCACCACTGACATCCGCATCGTCGTCAGTGAGAAAGAGTTTCACGGCTGCCACGGTGCACGAGAGAGCTGCCATGTCAATGACCACATCCTGGTCCGCATCATCGCTGGCAATGTCAAAGTTGGCAGCGCCGCTGTCAAAGTGCTTGGTGGCCAGCAGCTCTTGCAGGGCATCACAATAGAGTTGAACTAAGGTAACTAGGTCTATTTGGCGCTGTTTAAGCACAGGATTTGTGAGATTAATAGAGAAGAGATCCCTGGATTTACTCACTTCTTCCGGACTAGATTTCTGCAGGACAATAACCATCAAAGCGTAGCAGTTGAGGGCTACGCGACGCAGACTATTAGCGCTTTCCCACTGCCGCAGGATGCTCATCGTGATGGACACTGTGGCGGGGCAAATGGCCTTCATGCCATTACGCTGCCAGGATCATAACGGATCACGGATTAAATGGATGATTCGGATTACGGATTACGGGACAGAGAGACAAGCAATGGCATGCAGGAGGATCAACGGTTAGGGGGCACAACAATGATTCCACCACTCACCAGGTTATCACAGTCTAGAAGCAGCCCATCGCCCATCACCGAGCAGTGGGGGGCAAGTGAAGAAGTAGTGGTTAGAGCGTTAGTATTAGTCGAGTTTAGGGACATTTGCACTTTCATTTGCAGCTGGAGACAGCAGAGAGAGAGGATCCAATGAAACGATAGCGGAGGAGGACATGGAAACAAAATGACAGAACGCTTAGAACTCTAAATGGACATTAATAGCGAAAGCAGTGAGCGGAAAGGAAGGCTAGCTGTGGGATTAAGATAGAGATCAGAGGACTAAAACAGGAGAAGAGGAAACGTGAACTGGAGGCGCTTTCAATGGCTACCTGTGAGCCGCAAATCACAGCTCCGAGGATGTTGAGCAGACTCTCGCCCATTTCGGCATAACGTATCAGCTTCTCCTCCTGAAAGCAATCTGAAAGGTACAGAAAGAACCCATATTTAACTTAATAACTCTTTAAAATAACTTTCTCTTCATCACCATAAATAAAGGGCACGATTTCCACATGCACAGAGTGCGGCTTGTACGACAGACGACTGTAGTCCGCCGAATGGCCACGCACAAAGCTCCGCCACGTCAAATACGGATCGTACATGACCTCGAGGAAGGCCGAGAAACTCTCAAACAGATGACTAATTGCGGGCACGGCTTGAGGTAGCTCCATTTGCTGAAATAAATCCATAGCCGGCTTATCAGGGGAACAAAAGGTGAGGCACCTCCCACTCACCTGCTTGAAAACCCTCGAAAGTATGGCTATCAGATTCGGCTTGTACTCGTACTTGATGACGGCCAGAATGTTGTCAAAGTGCCGGCACACGATCACCAGGCAGTCGATCAGCACCGCAACCCGTTCGATGGCCTCCTCCTCGAGCTGGCCGGCCGTGTCGCAGGCATCTCTTGCCACAATAATAAACTTGCCAATGGCGGGCAGCAGCTCGTCCGGCAGGCGGCCCAAGTGCGGACCACTGTCCGGCAGGACCTCATGCCACATGGGGCAGGTATCGGCACGGAAATCCAGCTGCAGCTGTCCCCGCCAAATGTCCACAAAGCGGGCCACGAACTCCCGGAAGTAGGTCTCATCGTTCTGTGAAAGGGAAAGAGTGAGACAGAGTCTAAGCCTGAGCCTGTGTCTGGGATTATATAATCGCTGAGTGTGCTGCTGCTGCACTGTTTACGCAGGTCTTTGGAGCAGCGAGCTGATAAAGAACGCCTTCTGTGCGGCGGTGACTAATGCGTTGGGCATGTTGCGGCGGCCACCCCCGCTCCACCAGCTTCTCCTCTTCTTCTTTTGGCTCTTATCATCCGGCGGCCTGTTTTCCACTTCCGTGGCGCCGCCCCTCCTCACCTTTGTCGTGTACTGCACCCACAGGTTGTAGATGTCCTTCTTCTTATTGTCCATTGTTGGGGAGGTGGGGAAATTCAAGTGCGGGAATTGTGCGGAAGCATTTGTTAATTACTCGCAGTGTATTTGTTTACAAAAAAAAACAGAGTCGCCGACAATATCAGCTTCTTCTTCCGCTGCTGAGATTTTACGCCGGGCGCGCTGTTTCCGAGCAGGATTTGGATAGTTGTATATGTTGGTTATAGCGCGAATAACTTTCGCCTATGTTTTAAACAATATTTTTGGCAAATTTTCACATTGCTAAGCACAGGTGAAAACGGGAACAGCTGATTCTAGTTGGTGTTGTGTGGCCAGATGGCGTGGATGCATAGGGCATCTGGTCACATCTAATTAAAGCAGTGTTGTAAAATAGCGCAGAAAATTCAAAAGGTTTTTGCGGTTAAAATGAAGCCCGTTTGAATGGAAACATTTAAATTGTTGCCTAAAAGAGTGTACTTACTCGTACTTACTGTGTGTATCATGGTTTAATGCATAATTGTCATTACATTCAGGCAAAAAGAAAAATTCCCAGTTTGTTGTAGGCTGCTAAATGCGTATTTATTTCGAGATTTTTCATGTATTTTTTGGTTTCAATTCTAGTAGCATTTTATTTGTTGTTTGTTTTGTCTGTTTTACATGATATTAGCTAATAGTTGCGCATGTTTTCTGCCATCGCCTGACTCACCGTTAACTATCTATCAAACTCCGTTAAAAACAAACGATTTCGACTTCGATTTCGATCTCCAGTGCAGTTCTTTGCCACTTATCATTGATAAATACATTATTACGCGCAAAAGTGCAGTTATTGATGCAGATGCTGATGCGGATGCGAATCTATATGCCTAGGCAACGAATTTTGAGATATTCGCCTTTGATTTTAGAAATGTCTTCGTTTTTTTTGTCTTTTTTTATGTTTTTCTTGTAATATAAAAAGGAAACGTTATTTTTTTTTGTTATATTTAATTTCAGACCTAAATTATTAAGATTCAATGTAATATTTTATTTGTAAGTTTTGTTTTAATTGAATAGCTTG
Organism: Drosophila burlai; assembly: GCA_008042655.1. Classification (NCBI taxonomy): domain Eukaryota; kingdom Metazoa; phylum Arthropoda; class Insecta; order Diptera; family Drosophilidae; genus Drosophila; species Drosophila burlai. The sequence continues at coordinate 11,657 of VNJT01015471.1, forward strand.
AACCATTTGTAGGACCTATAAATATTCATTATCTGTTAATAATCTTAATAAAATAAATATATGTAGAAGAAAAATCTTATGCCTCCGTTTCAGTTAGTTAAAGCTGTGAGTTTTTATCCGCATTAATTTGAAGGATAACAATTGTTAGTTAATTTACGTTAATTTATATTTAATTTAATTGTAATTTACTTCAAATATAATAGGCATTTGACTTGCTTTCGTTTATCATTACGTTTAAATTAAATACGCGCTCGTTTCAATTTAATTTCCGTTTTTGTTTGTGTTTTGGTATTTTGAGTGTGTCTCGCTTGTGTGTGTCGTGTGAGTGAGTGTGTCTTATGGGCAATTACAATATTTAAAAAACGTCAGCGCCTCGATTTATCGATTTGTAAATAAGTTGCGCGCTTTGCTCAGATCTATTCTTGGTTTGCTTTATTTGGATTTTGAGTTTGTGTTCGGGATCGGGATGGGTTGTTGTGGGGTCTCTTCCTCTCGAAACGAGACGACGATTGTTGCGAATAGAAAAATAATTCAAGTAAATATTTGTATATGCTGTGTATAAGTTTTATAGTTTCCTCTAGGTATATGTATAGCACTCCAGGCTTATTGTATTTGTACCAATCGCCCAAGATGTGGCACCCATCCATCCCTATATCCTTCTATCTATCCGTTTGTCTATCCTTCAGATATATCAGTTACTGTGCAGATACTAATGCCCGTGTTGCAATTTCGAGTGAGTGGCGGCTGTGGGTGGTTGACGACGTGAGGGGGGACCAGGATCCCTAGCGAGTAGTATGTGTGTGTGTGTGAGTAGTGTGGCTAGTTCATAAGGTTCATAAATATATATAATCTATCATAGTTCTTTTAGGTGCCTCTAACAGCTCTGAAGGTATTCAGGTTCGGTCGCATTCGCTGCGTTGTTGTCGATTGTTTCGGGGTAGAAATACTTTGGGTGTTCGCTTTTTGTTTTCTAGCTTGTTGTCTCCGCTCCTGTCTCCGATCTCCGCCCGCTAGGGGGGTCCGTATTCCGCTCTGCGGTCTACGAATCCTCCAGTAGCGGCTCATTTTCCGAATCGGAATCTAACATTTTCCAGACCATGCGCCTGACGTTTCAGACTGCCGCCGTCGGCCCAGGAGGAGTTGAGATACTCGTCGTCATCGTCTTGCTCAAGTTTCTGGAAGTGGAATGTTTAAAAATACATTATTAATGACGCAGTTTCATTATAAATTTGTCAAGAAAATAGAAATATGTAATTAGTTATTTAAAGAAAGGCAGCTTTATTGACCTTCCCCACCTGCTTACCCAAAAAAGCATGCTATAACAAACGAATGAGTCGGAAACCTAAGGTCGCTTTGTGACTTTATTTCAGATACTATTAAGACCCCAATAAACCCAACTAGGTTCTATATCTATCCATAGTCCTTTTGGCTTACCCTTGCACTGAGTTGGACGTGGAGATAACTCCGTTCTCCAGCGAGTCCCTGGACAGCTCGTCGGCCATCTGGACCTTTAATTGATGCCCGAACGAGTTAATTTCCGAGTTGGGCGTCATTTGCGAGCCCGCCGGACTCTGCGCGATGTACGGGCCCGGTGTGGTGACAGAGCCACCCTGCGATATGGAAGCGGTCATGCCGGGACCGCCGTTAGGCAGGACACCCTCCAGACAACTGTCGTTGGTGGTGGAGTCCATGTTGATTATCTGGCTGCCGGCTACGTTGTCCGCCAGCACGGCACCGTCGCTGTCGTCCACGGCATCGATATCATCGATGTCCATGTCCTCGGCATTCTTGTCCAGCGGCGCCGTCTCCTCGTCCTCGTTGTAAATCTTAAAGTACGCGTACGTCAGATAGATCACCGAGATGATGAACGAGGGAATGGGAATGGCCATTGAGTACACCAAGTTCAGGGTATTCTGCCAGTAATCCAGGTCGCTGATGACCAGGCTGGGATCCACCTTGGAGTAGTAGCAAGGGAACTTGATCCCGATCTTTGTGTACCGCTTCAGCCAAATGGTGCAGTTGAGCATGGGCGGGTAGCCGCAACCTTTCACATTGGGAAAAAGCCGAGCGCCCACGTAGTAGTACATGGAGCGGTTGCCCATCAGGCCTTCGTTCAGCTCGGAGATCTCGTCGAAGGGACGTCGCTCGTCCGGTATGAGAGTGCCTGAGGCACTCAGTCCGTGCGTATCCTCTGAGTCCTCGATAAGATACCCGTTGGAGCCGTCGGCATCGCCGAAATTGAGCTGCTCCAACCGGCCGCCTCCGAGGTCGATGTCCAGGCCGGCGCCTCCCACGCCACCGCCTAGGTTATCGTACTCGTAGTCGCTACGCAGGGCGCGCTCGTACCGATCTGTACGCTTCACGGGCGGCACGATGCGCTCCGCTTCTTTCAGATTGATGTGGTACTCCGTAAAGTTGAACTCATCCGTGTAGTTGTACAGGTTGAGGCGATAGTTGACCCGGATCTGGGTGCACGTGTAGATGTCCTTGGTGCAGCCCTCGCGGCACGACGACCACGAGCAGTTCTTGGCCCCGTAGTAGATCTCCGTGTCGTAGGTCTCGCACAGTGCGGGGACCTCCTCAAACTGCATGAAGATCGTCGTAAAGGCCGGCTCGATCACAAACGGCACCAGGAAAAGGAAGGCGAACAGGCTGAACGTGCCCAGCAGGATGAAGAAGGCGGTCGTGTAAAACAGCAGCTTCTCCTTCCCCGTCCGTTTATCGGCCTCGTCCCCCATTGTTATCGATTTTGTTGGTCGGGCTTAGTTGGCTATTATATATGCTATATATAATTCTATTATATCTCTCGGTTGGCGCAGGTCTGGCGACGGCGACAGCGGCGGCGTTGGCGGAGCAGAGCGGCAGCGAATGGTGTTCCAAAGGCGGAGGGGCGGTGTATGGGTATTATTTGCTTTCTTTTAGAGCAGTGCTGTACTTAGCTTAGAATTGCTGCGATTATTAATCGGTAACGATAACTACGAGCTAGATTACGATTACGGTGCAAGTTATATCACAGGGAGAGTTCGATTTCGATTTCTCGTTCCTTTTGCTTTTGCTGTTACTTCGCTTCTTCTGCTTTTACATCCGTTTCGGTTTCTGTTTCGGTTCCAGCTTCTACTTCTGCTTCTCCTTCTTCCTCGGTCTCTGTCTTTGTGGGGGCCTGGCTGTCCGGTGTCCCGTTATCTCGCACATTGCTGGCATCTGCAGCGCGGCAGGCCGAGGATAGTAGCGTACGTGGGTGGGACTCCGAGGGGGTCCTGCATTTTTGTGCTCGGCATCACTCGATTAGGCTAAATACTCCACGGAGCCAATGGGAATCCCACGCATCCTGCAGCCTTTCCAGCCTTTAGCCCCACTCTAGCAGTGCGTGCGTGTGTGTGTGAGCCGGGGTTTCAACCTTTGCTAATTGCTTTATGCGTCCCAGCGGAGATGTTTCGTCAACATCAGCACGTTGCAGTGACGCTGCTCCTGCCCCTGCTCCTCTCCTTCGGATCCTTCCTCTTGCTCCTCCTGATTTAGCTTCTTCTTGATTATTTTATGACTGCGGCAAAGCCTGATTTGTATGCGAGTGTGTGTGCTTTGTAATGTATGAGTGTAACTGTGTATGTGTATGTGTGTTTTGTGAGCTTGTGTGTGTGTTCGGCCTGCCAATGGCCAGTTTTGAGGTCTCACTCTCGTCTGTGCTTATGCTTCTCCTTCTCCTTCTCTGCAGCTATTCCTCCGTTGTTTAGCGCACTTTACATTCTTCAAATGTGTGTAAAAAAGAATGCTGGACGGACAGTTTTATTTGTTGTTTGTTTTTCTTGTTCACTTTGCTTTGCTTTGCTATTCGCTCGCTCTCTCTCGCTCGCTCTCTCCCAATCTAGCCGTGCCACGTGCAGTTCAGCGCTGTGTGTGGGGGAGAAAGAGAGATGGAGAGAGAGCTGTGTAGTGGTTTTAAAATACCGTTAGGCCGCGTTTTGCGTTAATGCGTGTATTTTTAAGCCCAGCGGCCGCAATTAAGCCAGCGAAAGGTGACGACGGCCGCCTCGCTCGCGTTTATTTTTATGTAACCTCGAGTGGGGAAAGGGGGGCGTGGTGGCGGCGGAGTATTACGAAACGGAAACGACACACGCGGCACCAATGAGCTCAGCTCACTTTGGCTCGGCGTGTTTAAATAATAAAACTCCTTCGATGCACTCAAGGGGGCATAGGGGAGGGAGGGAGACAGAGCGGAGCCACATGTAATTTTCAATTCATTTGGCACGCTTTCACACACACACACGAGCACACTAGCCAGAAAAAGGCCGTGCACATGCAAGCTCCAACACAAGCCCTCAACTCTCACGTACACAAAGGCATTGCGAGCGAGAAAGAGAGCGCGAGGGGAGCCAGCTCCAATCGAAATTATGCGGCATAGGCGGCCATCTAGCCCTGTCCCTCTTGCGCTCCCTCGAAGGAGTGAGGAGACGGAGTAGGTTAGTGTGAGTGCCTTGGCAACTTCTTGTGCTTTGCACGAAACGATTTTTCAGCTGGCCCAAAGATTTGTTAGGCTCCCCCTGCCCCAGGACTTCGGAGATCAATTAAATGTAGTCCAACTACGTTTTCCATGTATTTTTGTTTGGGCCACCAGGCCACCCTTTTGCTCCCCTCTCTCTCTCTCTCCTCCTTCGAGCTCTTGTGACGTAGAGTTGCGTGCTCCCGTTAGTGTGTCGCGCTAGTGTGAGCGTGCGACTTGCGCCTGTGTGTGTTTACTCAAGGTTCAGGTTACGCGGTGAACGGTGACAACGGAACGAGGATTACGCATTTTCAATCACACATCCCGAATCCGAATCCCGCACAGTTCCCGTTTTCGGTTACACTGTTTACCATGGAAGGACAATGGTGACCTGATTGCGCACGGGGTCAAAAGTTGCAAATGCTGAAAGAACAAAAACGCCACAATCACGCTCCACATTTCTTTCGTGGCATTTTGTCTTTTTGCCTCTTGCGTTTCTTGGTGGCAACAATGGAGCAGCAGCGACAACGACAGCGACAACGGCAGCTACGAGGCGACGACAACCAAAGGAGCAGAGCGACAACACGACGGCTAAACTCTTCAGCGAAAGGACTGCCTTCCACTGGCAACGCTGCAGCGGAATTAAGGGTCCAAGTCCGGCGGAGCTTTGGAGCGGAGCTTTTGCCTGCACCTCCGCCAAGCTTAAGCCCAGGGTTTGCCTTTCAGCTAATAAGTAGCTAGACGTAACTACTTCTTAACTGAAACTCAGTTATGAAAGTCCTTTAAGCTGGGTACTTGTAGCTATTTTCGGGGTCCCTACTCAGGCGCCATTATGATGTTTAGATTTATATTTTGTAGGATTCTACTCTTTTTTCAAAAACTATTATTTAAGTCGTCCTTAAGTAGGATTTCTTTGTAGGATGTACTGCTACAAATTCCAGCTGGGTATTTAAATTCAATCGAAATGAAGCTTTAAAGCGAAAAATTCCTTAATTTGATTTCCAAGACCTACATATTTGTTATTAAAAATATGCGACTTTAAGAGAATATTTCCACAAAACTAGGCTTCTTTGACAGTCGGCTCCTGGTCAGCACTGTCCAAAGCTCACTCTAGCTCCCACTCTCCCAGTGGGAGCAACAGCGGGCCAGCGATGACGTAAAGCCAGCCGACGCAGGCGCCGTCTGCTCCGCGTGCCACCGAGAGAGCTCCTCTGGTTGAAAGCTGAGAAGTGTCAGAAGTGGCGTAAACAGCAGGGAAACGTAACGAACGAGTGAGTTCGCCTGTTTGGAATTTTCTCGGCTCGCCCAGCCACGGGGAAATGGTGGAAAAGTGCAGAAACGCAGCATTCTTGGCACTTGGTTAGCTAAGGATCCAAGAGGAATCTGAATAAAGCGTGGAAACCCATCCGGGAGTGAGCCATGTGCGGATTATGAAACGATTTTAATGGCACACTGTGCAACTGTGACTGTGACTGCGACTGCTGCAAGTGTATTGGTGTGGTGTCTTCAGCAATCCCCCCCGCAACCACTGCCAGCGCCACCGCCCCGCGAGTGCGTGTCCCAGTGGCAGGAACGTAAATAAACCTCGATACTTGAAGCTGAAACATTCGTAATTTACATGTGAGTACCACAGCTGCCTGCCTGTCGAGGTAGCCCCATCGAAAACCATATCCGGAATCGAAAGGGAAACGGAAATGGAAATGGAATAAGGGATTCCTCGATGACCCTCAAAATCGTTGCCTACTTATGAGCGCATTCCCATTGATTGCCGTGCAACTAGAAATTCGTTCTGTGGCATTGATTATTCCATTTGGGGCTGTGATAAAAACAAAAGTGGAGCGTGTCCAAGTGGTAGTGTCATCAAGGCGACATTGTAGTTTAAACTAGAAAATACCCTGTGGCATCTGCTAATGGGATCTCATCCCAGTTTCAAATGAGTGGAGATGGCGTGGTTCTCGGGCCATTAACTTCCCTTAGACAATACATTGTATCTTAAGAAGGCAACATAATCACTATTAGCAGTTCGCATTCGTATTTAGGAAAATTTGTGTTTAGTTTCGAATTGTCTACGAGAGTTTCTTCAAAGTAATTTAATTTTTATGAATTGTTAATTTTCATTCAAACTTATTCATCAATCCGAACTCCTATTTAAAATCAATATAAAATTGTATTTTATTGATTAAAAATGTAAATTAATGTTATGCATGGCGCCAAACCATCTGTTTGTGAGCAGTGTTGCAAGTGATTAACAGTGTGTTGTTCAGCTCACTCAGAGTGGGGATTTTTGGAGAAACGCGTTAGTACATTTTTCATTAAATAAAAACTAGAGTTGTCGGATATTTTTAAAAATATTTTATAGATGATATTTTTTATCAAAATAAAAGTTCGAAATACAAATTTAGCAATGTTGCAAAATCTGAAAATAGCGAAATATAATTTTAAAAATATTATATTTTTAATTTATTTTAAATTTCTCGCATCTGAATTTAAAAAAACCAAATTTGACGGGAAAAAAGCTGAAGTGGCAGCCTTAATAGCAGCTGCTAAAATAAAAGAATACAGCTATTTCGATATTTGGGCAAAAAATATCGATATATTGATATTTTGAGACATTATCAACAACAAATCCGAATTAAGTTTGACGCAAAAGGAAAGTTAAGCAACAAATAAGGGAAAAAAAGAAGCCGCCATGGAAGTCATCCTCATGATCATATTCGTCACCGCCTTCTGGGCGGCCGTGGCCAAGTACGGACCCATCCTGTTCTCCAAGGCGCCGCAGCAAGATCTGGTGCGCTGCGTCTGCCTGCTGACCGCCGTTTGCTGCTGGCTCTTCTGGCTGTGCTGCTATTTGGCGCAACTGAATCCCTTGGTGGGGCCCAAGCTCAACCAGAACACCATCAAGATCATCGCCCAGTCGTGGGACAATCCCATTTCCCAGGGATAGCAGCGCCGACGACGGCGACCGCGAGCAGCAGCGAGGAGTAGTTAATCTCTGGCGGAGCACCTCATATTCTCCGCAGCCACATCACTCAGCCGAGCTACACTAATTTTGTACTTTAACACAATTAACCAAATGTATTGTTACTCCCACTTTCCACAACGAGCCCTTGCTATGTAGATTCTAAATCGTTGATCAGAATCGAGCTGTAAACGTATCCACGTTTTGTATTATTGTTGTAAGCGAGTTTTTGCTAATTGTCGGCCACGTTCGCATTAATATGTTCAATGAGATGTTGGAGATGAGAATGTGGATTAATGACATGTACTTTATATATATCGGCGTTTGCACTATAATTTACTGGATTTAGTAAGCTTTATAGCTCGAAAGCACTCAAGAGATTATCAACCATTTGTTTTTCCTTTGTAGATAAATTTACTAATAATTTAATGTACAAGTGATTAATTTATTGGACAAAATATAGACAAATGTTTTGCCTTTAATCATAAATTATCTATTATTTGACAATGTTAAATGATTCATTTTTATTTGGGTTTCCTCGAAATGTAGCTTTGAATTGCTTTTTGTATTTACGACTTAGTTTAGGTTATCAGTAAAATGTACATGCCTTTGAACCCTGATATACTTATAGTATTTCAGCAAATCGCGACACTAGTTCAACTTTGCATACTAGAAATATTTACTAGTAATATCTACTTTTAAACTTGCATGTATTTAACATGAGTCACTTGCCCAAAGTTTGTTCGATAAATATCAAGTAAGGTCCTTAGTTTTCTAAAATCACATCATGACTGAACATGTTTGGTGTTGAAATCGCCAAAATTGTTCGAAACAAGACCTGCGTATAAACGCAGTAAAAGAGAGACGCGGGGATGGAGGACCTGGAGGAGCAGTTCGGTGCACTTGCACTGCTCTTGGCCATGTGGAGGACGACTTAATCAATGGAAGTCGGAATGGAGCCAGCTTGGCGGGCGTGGGCGGGGCTGAAGGGGATTCCCCAATGCCTGTCCCCGATGCCCGGAGAGAATGCGGAACTATTGATTTTGCAATAAAAGTGCGCGCGCAGGACCTGAGATTTGTGCTAAAAGCGAGAGCAGAAATCCACACACGATGTGTGACATGTTGTCGACGGTCAGTGAGGGAAACCGGAGAACGGAGAGCTGAGAACTGAGAGCCTGAGAGCCAATCCGAAGCCGAATGCAGTCGTCGCTAATCCAGAGCAGAAGCCTTGGGCCCCAGTCACGAGCCAGCTGCCAGTTACTCGAAAAGGGAAAATCTAATTGCCACGAAAAAGAAAATAGCACTGCTTAAAAATTGTAACACAAATAATTTAATAGGAAAAATAACTAAACGAAAACGTAGCCACGAATTGCTCGATTCGAGTTCGGAGCCGTGGCCACAGGAGCAAGATTTCTGAGGAGTGTGATTCCCCCCAACAGGAGCAGCAGCAGCGCAGAGCACGTGATGCAACGTCCAAGTGCCGTATGGGCCAGTTGTGATTAAAGTGAATTTGTGGTGGGGTCAGCCAGCTAGTAGCTAGCCCAAAAATCGATAGGGTCGCCTCCAGAAAACGTGTCGTCCTCCAGCAGCAGCAGCAGCTGGGAAACGTACGCACAGCCAGCGAAGAAAGTCAGTCCAGCGAAAGTCGGAGGAAAATCTCAACCTACGCAGGGTTATATAACACACAGCGCGAACCGCCCACGCAATTTTCTGTTATTTTTTTTCTACTACTTATTCCTGCAACTAAATCGATAGACAAAAACAGTACCGACATGATGATGATGACGATGACGAGCTCCTAATTGGATTGCACGCGAGGGATTAACCACTGGGCTTGGGCTTGGGCTTGAGCGAAGCAGAAGCAGAAGCAGAAGAGAGAGAACCGAAGGAGCAGCGTAGTAGCGTAAATCCCCACAAGACCTTGGGCCATGGGCAAGAAGAAGGTGCCCAGCGAGGAGCTGATTGTCCCGCCGCAGGACACACGCATCTGCGGCACCATCTGCATCTGCCAGATGACCCTGGTGCTCAGCTCGGTGGCGCTCGTCTACCTCACCGTTGCCATCTATATGCCGTCCACGCGGGCCTTCAAGAGCGGCATTGATCCCACGCCGGTCATGTGCACCACCACGCGGGCGGTGAACAAGGACAACTGCGAGTGGGGCAGCTGCGGCGAGTGGTGCCTGAGCAAGACCTCCGGCGCCTGCATCCAGATCTATGTGAATCTCCGCAGCAACGGCAGCAACCTCATCTTCCAGAACTGCACCAATTCGGCGAACAAAACGTGCTACGGCATCGACCAGGATCGGGCGGACAAGGCGCGCTGCATCAACGACGAGTGCAAGAATCTCACCGGCACCTTCAACTGCACCGCCGGCCAGTGCCTCAACATCACCGATGCCTTCGAGTGCGTCTTCCACAACAGCGACGCGCCGGTCAAGTGCAGCGGTCGTCGGGGAAAGATCAACTGCATGGACATTAGTGGCTTGTTCTCGTGCAGTCGTGGCACCTGTCGGAAGATCCGGACACCGTACAACTGCGACCGGCGGTGCGTGGACATCCCGACGAGGAACAAGAACGTGGTGGTGCTCAGCGGGGACAAGGTCTATCTGTCGCAATGCCAGAATGCCATCAATGCCGAGACCCTCGAGGAGGTGTGGAACGAGTCCAATGACAACGTGGCCATGACCTCGTGCTACTTCATCAAGAACACCTCGGATCGGGTGGATGCGGTGGACTGCATCAATGGCTCCACGCTGGAGCACAACATGCTCAGTGATTTGACCAACTTCACATATCTGAGCCACCTGCACGTGTCGGTGGCCACGCCAGTGCCGGAGATTGCTCCGCCGGACGTCGATCTGACCATTTCCAATGAGTCCAAGCTGATGATCAATCTGGAGGGATGTGTGAACACGCTGATGGACGAGTGCAAGGAGTTCCTGAAGGACTTTGGACGCGATGGCAGCGACCACAATGCCCGGGCCCGCTTCCCGTGCTTCTACTCGCCCGGCAAGAAGGATGTCGTGGTGGCCCGCTTCGATCTGGAGGTCACCTATCGCCAGTTTGTGTTCGCCTCGGTGGTACCGTCCGTCCTATTTGTGGTCTCCTGCTCCGTGCTGCTACTCTGCCAGCGCACCGTGTACGTGGGCGACGACGCCAAGATGCGCTTCAAGGGATGCGTGGACACGGAGACCATTCTCAACAAGAACAATGTGGGCGCACCCACCAACGGAGACATGGGCGGGGGCGGCGGCGACGAGGTTATGGCCCTATGAGATCCGTCACGTAAGCTTCAGATTCAGTTACCCCCCGGGATTTGGTCTATAATCGATTTTCTCTACTGACTCTCTGTGTTACAGTCCTTGCCATAGCCCACATGTGAGAGGTGTCCACCACCAAGTGTCTCTAGGTCTCTGGATTCGAAATTCTAGAATCAGTAACCTTGAACTTTGAAGATTGTATAGGAATAGGTCTCTGGATTAAACATTATCTATCTATCTAGAGCAGAGTTCCCACAGTTATCTTATAGAATTACAACCAAAATTTAGAGTTTAGATCAGAAACTCCTTTTATTCTCCTTTCTTAACTAACCTAGGACTATAGAGGCCCCTTCTAGATAAAGAGAATAACTAGTCCCTCCTTCTATATATTACAATTTCTTTGTTTTGATCTGTTATTTTTAATATAAGAGCCTTCAATTTTGACTTATCCTTCACCATAAACCCTAAACTAATTCAAAATCCCAATACTATCCATTCCAGGCATTCCTCTGCTCCAAGAAGACAGTCCGACACACCAGGCGGGAGTCTTCGCTTTGCAATAATTGGAGTTGGGCACAAGCTGAAGTCAGAAACACAATCTTGAAATTCTTTGTAATCCTTCCATCGAACTTGTAACACCCAAAAGTACACAACACAGACACACACAGAGACACGGACCACACCTCAGAGGCTTTGCAAGGACACTCCTGAGCTAACCAAGACAAACTTAAACTGAAACTGAAACCGAAACCGAAACCCCTACACATGCGAGGCGCTTGAAATTTAAAGATACGACGATCGAGAGATCTGAAGACAATATTAGTATAATTTTCGACCTTATTTTGTGGGGGAAGGAACTGTAGGATAGCGAGGAGGCGGGTGCGGCGCGAATGTTTATATATTTAAAGAAATTGTTGCTATTATGGAACTTAGTTTTATCTAGGGAATAAACGCACAAGAACCCACAACCACACCCACATGCACGGCACATGACACTCACACACGACACCACAGAAGCTGAAAAGGATATCCGGAAGAAGGATCGAGGGCAGAGAAATTCAAAAATGGCTTAGGAGGGATGCGTGATCAAAAAAACCTACGAGAACGAAGAAGTACTACTACTTGAAGAGGGCAAGGCGGCAAAAGTTAAACTTAAAACCAAAGGAATAAGCATTAATTTAGATAACTCTAATCAATATACAAGAGACCCGCAGCGGGGTTGAAAACTCAAACTAAAAACAAACACAAATAGTTTAAAAAGAAACAAAAAAGAAAACGTAAGAATAAACATTTTCAATTTTCGGCTCTACGAATAAGGCAAACTGGACAGAAGAAGCTCTTAGTTGGGAGCTAGTGTAAGTTTAGGTAATCCCCAGAGGACAGCTAGAGGCCGGAAGGGACAGAGAGTAGCTCTATTATTGTTGTAGAAGGCAGCGAGTGTTAGCGGTGTTCATTTTAAAGGCTTTTACCGATCCAACTACAATCTAAGCACCACAAACCACACACACACAAACAAGAACAAAACCCAAAAACTTCGCCATGAAGAAGAGCTCCACGCTAACCACAACCACATCGGTGCCGGCGAGTCCAACGCTCTCGGCCCAAACGCTCTCCGCCAGCAAGATCAGTCTGAATAGCAGCCGCTGTGGCTCGGCGACGGGCTCGCAATGCGGCGGCTCCGCCTCCGGTGGATCGATGCGATCCGCCTGCCAGTCGCCGGTGCGGCCAGGAAGCGGTTGCGTGGACGCCATCAAGGCCAAGCGCGAGGAGATCGAGATGGAAACGCTGCTCGAGAAGGCAAAGTTCTATACCTCCGTGTGCCTTGGTAAGATCTACCTTTAACGTGTTTATATTATTCATTTAATTGGGAATTGCATTGCAGGTACGACTGCCATTTTGTCGGTGTTCACATTCCTCTTCCTGATACCCTTCGTCGTGGATCCCGCCATCTCAACGATCATTGCCGATTATGATCCGGTGCCGGTGACCTGCATTGTCATCGATCACATCTATGCGGAGGGGATCAAGAACTGCAGCTGGAGCTCCTGCCGCGAGGGCTGCACCTCATCACTCACCAAGTAAATTCTTTAAATTATATTTTGTATGTATCCTTGACATATCTTCTTACTCCTCCAGGTGCCATCAGTTGTTTGTCAACTACACGCGCATCCCGTTCAGCGACTGGGAGCGCAATCCTCGGGACCTGGACACGGTCAACTGGGATGTGAGCTACACCAAGTTTCTGATCAATTCGGAAGGCTGTGGCTATCCCCCGACGACCAACTGCAGTGTCTTTGCCAGGCAGTATGGGTGAGTTACTACAAGGATAATCAAGAATATGCTTTAACCAATTGGTTTTTTCCAAACAGATTCTCCCACATTGGAGAACCGTTCCCGTGCTACTACAGCAGGGCGTATCCGGAGGTGGTCATTGGAAGGTATTCGTGGGAGAACAACCTGTACCATTTGATCCTCTCGCTGATCATACCGAACGTGCTCTTCGCCATCTCGATCGGGGTGCTAAGCTATTGGTACTGTCCCTGCTGTGAGAAGGCGTGCAACAAGTCCTCGCGGGTCTATGCCGAGAAGTTCCCGACCAAGGAAGAGTGAGTGCCACCATTCTCAGCCTCTGTCCAGCATCTTGTTATCATCATCTCTCGTTTGGCAAATTTACTCCCCGTAATCCGTAACCGTATCTGTATATTGTAGTAGACACTCACCCCTCAGATCCATTGTGCTTTGTTGTATATGAAGAAATTGTCGAAAAACCAAAATCAGAAAACCAAAATTTGATCGTCTTGTCATGCTGTTAGCTCCTTTGAATGTAACTTATCCTTATTTGTTATCCCTTAGGATATATATACATACATATATTGGCCTGATCCATGAGTTGAATGTAAACCTTTATTTTGTTTCCTCATCTTCTAAGCCTTTTCTCTTTTCTCTATTTATTACTCTATATATATTACTTTCAGGATCGTTAACTGCATGAAATGTAACACGGAAAAGTCGTTGTCCTTGAATGTATTTTGAAAAATCTAATCAAATCAGTGAGAGAACAAGAAAACTATGTATTGTGATAGGTTAAGTGCGGTGTATTTTATTTCTTTAATTACTCCCTGGATCTCTTCGATCTGGCAAACTTGCACCAGCACTCGCATCCCGATGAAACCTAAACAAAAAAAAAGTTACTCTGAAGTGTCCTTAGCATTAACTGCCTTTCTTTATATATAATATACTCTCAAATCATAGTCTTAGAGACAAATCCGCACCCAAGGAGGTACTCTAACGCACAAGGAATTTCGTATTCTATATACAACACACCCTCACTTGAAGAAAAACAATCAAAAATCACCCAAGAATATTATTAAAAATATTTTAGAACCTAATTCCAAGTCTAAAGATTAGATAAACTGAGGTTTCTTTCCCGTTTATACATTGATTAGTTGACAACATTTCCCTCTTTCGCTGAATATTAAAACTGTAGGCAATTGAAACCATATCGAATATTTGAATAATTCTCCATTTTAAGCGACTTATCTGCAGATATTGCTTTAGAAAATGTTCTTTGCATGCTTTCCCGCTCTTAGTTTCTGTTCTAGAATGGCATGATGTGTTTTTTAATCCCAATCTAAATGGCTTTAATAATATAGTAAACATATAGTATATATATCGCTTACGTATAGAATTGATCAAGAACTCTGTTCTGTCTGTTCCAATCGAATTCCAATTCTAGCAAACTTCTGTGTCACAGTGACGAAGATGATGATATGGAATACTAGCAAAAAGAGTAATATTAGATAAAGCCCCCAAACAAATAGCAAATTCAACTTTGTAGTCTGTACCAAACACACACAACACACACTACATAGCTTATCTAGATATATATACATATATATACAATATAGAAATTCCATTCGCCATTTGCCATCTCACATCGATATCGGACGATAGGATTAATTCCGTGCGGAGCATCGTCGAAGGATAACACTAACCCTTTTTCTCTCAGCCAGATTTATTCGAAATTTTGCGCTCAACCAACAACAACAAATTTGTTAACATATATAAAAAAACTTTGCCATCATATATTGTTACGCTAGTTATAAATACAAGCATACTATATATACATATTATATATAGAGGAGAGAAACTTTGGTTTGGAATACTTTACACAAACTTTGGCTTGAACCTTTTGGCTTTTTGAGGCGCGGCAACACGATGCTCCGCGCTACATCTCGACTTTCCACAAAGAAAATACCAAATACCAATTAAAAGAGTCGCTTGTTTTCAACAAATTGTGATAGTAGTCATAAAAATATTAAGTAAATTCGTAAAAACTAACTAAAAGACAAGCGGAGAGCGATTACCAAAACAAAAGACAAACCAATCAAACAATTGTATAGAACCGAATTCTCATACGAATAATACCTAGTCCCTATATTCCGCTCTTGAATATTCATAGAAGCAGGGCGGGATTAGGGATATGGGATACCAGATTTACCCCATAAATACTCACAACAGAAATCCATAAATGGGTATAAGCAGCGGAACCAAAAATAACTCACTCAAAAAACCACACTCAACTCAAACCCCAGCCACTCCACTCCACACTGTCGACATTTTTGAAATAGTTTTAAAACAAAATCGAATGTAAAAAAAAACAAAAACCAAACCAACAAACATCTAACGGATTATAACAATATATAATATAGATATAACAACATATACATATAGCTTAGCAGAACCGATATAACGCACGTTGCTTATGAGAATTTTTTAAATCATACAAACCAAACCGAAGAAGAACAAAAACAAAAACAAACAAAACAATTTGAATGCAAAACGATTAAAATTTTTTACTTAACGTGTCTTTATCAATAAACAAATTAAACCAGCTAACGGCCTATTTAATAAACAAAGAAAAAAAAAAAAGATAAATGAAAGCAAAACAAATGTGGAGAAATGCTAAACCAGAGATGTTTTCTTTTTCCAAAATTTCTGTGGGCAGAGACACCGCGAGTGAGAGAGAGAGCTACGAGAAACTGGGTTAGAGTTCCTCTCCAGGCGCAGGCGTGGGATCTGGAACCATTTGTTGAGCTGGCTCCACACCATCCCTGTCCCAGTCCCCGTTCCCGTTCCAGTCAAGGGTTTGTTTTGGGAAACAACTTTCACTTTCTCGGCAGCAAACCAAAAAGAGTAAGAGTACGCAGTGTGTCCTTTGCCAGCCCTGGCAACCCGGGACTCAGTCAGGACCCAGTTGCTGTCGGGAGCGGACGTGGTTGGCCTCCTTTTTTCCAGCACAAAGCAGAACAGGAAAGGCAGTAGAAAAACGCCAAGACGACGACCTCATCAAAAATAGACGTCCCAGTTCCTCATCCACTCCGACACTTGGTCACTCCTCCCATCCCAATCCTTCCTTCTGCCATTTCCAACAATTAAAAAGTCAAAAGACATATAGACAAGCACTCCCACCTCAAGAAAATAAACAAACAGAGAAGCAAAAACAAACAACCACCTACATACACCACCCAATCGAAACCACCACCCAACCACCCACCTTCCTGTCCAGCAGAAATCACCTTGAAAACGGTGTAGGGTGAAACAGAAGACAATCGGTGGAAAGGAGCCCCCGAGCTACACCAAATCAACAAGTCGTAAATTAGCTGTGAATTAGCCCCAACCCCCAGGAATCACTACCAGGATACGAAATGGCGCGGCGCAAGGACAAGCCGCGCCTGATACCCGAGCAGGACAAGCGCATCTGTCGCGCCATCTGCCTCTGCCAGCTAACCATGGTGCTGTCCTGCGTGTCCATCGTCTACCTGAGCGTGGCCATCTACTCGCCCTCCCTCAAGTGGGTATATAAACCATACCTGTCTCCTCTGACCACTTTAACCATAAAACTATATATAGAAGACCATAAATAATAATCCACCTTTCTAGGGCCTTCAAATCGGGCTTCGAGCACGACCCGGTCATGTGCCAGACGGTGGACCGCCAGATGCCCAACAACTGTCCGTGGGCCTCCTGCGGCGAGTGGTGTCTGACCAGGACCAGCGGCTTTTGCCCCCAGATCCACTCGGTGGTGCGGCGGAATGGCACGGATATTCAGCTGAACAACTGCACAAGGGTCACCAATACATCCTGTGCTCAGGTGAGTTTATAACATTTCTGCTGGGTTATTTATGGGGACTAAGGTGGGAATACTAAAGTTGAAAGTTCAAATTAAGCCTGGGAAAAGGAGGGATGAAGCTTTTCAGTTAAAAAAAGGTCAAAGTTGGGATATTAAATCTGATTCATTTACTAAATTAATCCTCATGGGTTAGCGGAGACCAAAGGTCACCGAAAACGACAACGAAAACATGAAAATTTGTACAATTAATATAAGAATTAACTCGGACATAATATACAAAATATAAAACCATAAATATATCATCTTGAAACTAAGGGAAAGAAAGGTATTTCGCGTACTACTTTCCCACTTTTAAAATCCCTCACATGCTCAACGTAGTAGACATCGTTTTATTTTTGTCAAGTCCTTACAAGACCACCTTAACCCCCACACAACATCTAACCCAGTAAGCAAGCACAATTGAAGACGTCATCGTCTTTGGCATCTAACATCCCCCCATCCCACCTCTTACATGACTCATCCCCAAAACCCAATTGAGGTTGTGGCCACAAATGGCTGGGCGTCGAGTAGAGCTCTTTATTTGGCGCCACGCGGCTTTAACGATCATTGAATAACCATTATCCTTTGTGCACATTCCCTTGGGCAGATTGACATGAGTCGCCTGAACAAGTTTAACTGCAACAATGGCACCGCCTGCAATAACATTCGCGGGGTCTTCAATTGCTCCAATGGTAAGCGTGGACCTCCTCCATACTAACTTCAACTCCAATTAAAATGAATAAAACGTTTTTCAAAGGTCACTGCAAGAATATGTCCGAGTTCTTCCTGTGCCACCACAAGGCCGATGGACACACTCTGAATTCGCAGAAGGACAACACCAAGCTGAATGGTTTCTTCGAGTGTCACGGGGTGCACTGCACCAAGATCAAGAAGCCCTTTAACTGCGATCGTTACTGCTCCAAGATAACCACCACGAATGTCAACACCTTGATCATGCATGTAAGTTATCAGTCTTGAACTCTTGAAGTGTATCCACAAATGTCGAGTATATAATCCCTTTCAGGAGGATAACCTCATCGCTGCCGATTGTGAGAACGCGGTGGCCTTCAACCAGGCCCGCGGATCCGAGCATGGTGTCCGCATCGAACCCACCGAGTTCTGGAAGGAGGACGACGGCAACCTGTTGACCAACTGTGCCACCGTCACCCGCGAGTCGGACAACCGCATCACGTGAGTGGATTTCTCTTTCACTTTCATAATCAAGATTCACGCGCTAATTAATTCGGATTTCAGTGCCACGGATTGCCTGAACGGAACCCTGCTGGAGCACGACACCCTGCCCGCCCCCTTCATGAACTTCACCCAGTTCTGGGCGATCTACGAGAACAGCACACGGTCGGTGGACCCCGAGCAGAGGTATCTGCCCAACCAGGCCAACCTAACCATTTACCCCTGGAAGAAACTGTTCATCAACCTGGAGGGCTGCGTAAACACGCTTCGCGGCGAGTGCAAGGACTTTGTGGCTCGCTATGGCAACGACGGCGACAACAACACGGCCCAGTCACGCTATCAGTGTTACTACAACAAGGTAACGCAACCCATTAATAATCCACTTCCAGCCCATGTGGGTATCAGTTTACTTTTGCCTCACATATCCATTTCGTCGTGCAGGATTCGAATGTGGAATTTGTGGTGGCACGCTATGACCTGGATAAGGTTTACAGGGAGCTCCTTGTGTCGCTAATAGTGCCCATCGTCCTGTTTGTGGTCTCCTCCATTTCGCTGTGCATCATCACCAAGTCTGTGAAGGTGGGTTAACTATTCGCTTTCCCTTAAATCCTTTGATTTCCATGAAATTTGTGTGCAACTTCTAGGTGGGTGACGATGCCAAGATGCGTTGCGTCTGTGCCGGCGATGACTCGGATAACGATGAGGTCTTTGGCCCCGGATTGGCCAGCAACAAGCCGCAAGACCAAATGTACGACACGGACGACGATGTGGTGTGCGACCTGGAGCATCAGGCCGCCGGGGGACAGGAGCTCTCGGACCACGGAATGCCGCTAGAAAGCCAAGAGATGATTGGCAGCACCAAGTCGCTCATACCACTCAGTCCAGCCGGAGATTCTGGAACCACTGAGCAGAACTTTAACCAGGATCAGGAGCAGGAGAAGGCAACCACCTGCGATGTGCCCGAGAAGCCGCTGGTCATATTTTAAGCGAGCATTCCAAGACATGGACTCCATTGAGGACCAGCACCAAACTTTATGGACCTGCGACCATTGTACAAGGGGAACTGAATTTAAATTCTACTCAGCGCATTTATACAACGTTTACACGGCAGAGGATTGCGACGGATCTTAACTTTTCTTGGTTAAATAAGGATAATCACACACACTCTATATATATACATTCCCCGGCGGACAACGAGGCAACTCTCCCAAGAGCTTTATTTAGAAGAAGAACCAAAATCGAGAATCCCCCCCATCTACGACAGTTCCGGCAGATGCGCCTTAGACGATTTGCATTTATATAGCTTATATATAGCATACACCAACTGACATCTGCGGAACCAGAAACCAAATACCACAACAACAAAAACAACTCTACGACAGACCAAGGAAGCGAATCTCCTCTAGAAATAGGATCCGCGACTCGCCTTAACTCTTGACTTTGTAGCTATGCAATATTCGAACATTTTCTTAGCAAGTTTAACCGAGGAGCAGTACCTATATCTGATATATCTGATATATACTTATATATATTATCGTATTATAGCAAATAAAACACCATTCGAAACTCTCTCTATAGGACTTACCTTGAGCTCCTCCTGGCGGCGATAGGCTTCGGCCATCATCTGGCGACGTATTGGCTCGGAGATTGCGGCCTCGCGTCCCGGTGGTCCTTCTCCCAATTGGTTAAGCTTCACCAACACCTGGATGCACAGGATGCAGTTTAACTTCCTCAAAATCCTCCTACGAAATGGTACCCAACTCACCTTAGTCTTGTCATTGTTGCCCAAAAAGTCCTTCAAGAGTTTCCCGGTCAAAATCTGACGTCCAGCAAACCAGAGCTGTGCCTTCGAGGGCTCAATTACTTCTTTGGAGGCCTGGGTGCCAGTCAGATCCTCGGTGTTGGTGAGCTCCATGCGAATGGTGTCGTGTGGTGGCAACTGCATGGGATAAACGATGGTCACGGCACCGCGCAGTAGGTTTATGGCCTCCTGTATCATTTTGAGGGACAAGTATTTCGCGGCCTTAACCAGTTTCTAAGGGGAATGAAAAGGTTACTAGGCTACCGATCTTTCCTGAGGTTGGTAAATATCCCTAAAATATACGTTACCCGATCTATCATGGCTTTGGCATCGGCGATGGCACCGGCCAAAACCTTCTGCATAGCCTCCGACGGCTGCTGGCCGTTGCGACGCAACATGGGATCCTTGTTGAAGGTGAACCCGCCAGATGGTATGCACTTGTCGGCCCAAACATCCTTAAGCTTCAGCTCCTCGATTTGGTCATCGTTCAGGCCCATCATTTCGCTTGGCAGCATGGTGCCGTGCTCGGCCAGCTCCTCAATCTCTATGCAGACACGCTGCACTTTCAGCTGCCCATTGTGGATGGCCACAAGATCGCGGATCACCGTATCCGTCTGCTCGTTGATGCTCGTCTCGAAGAGGAAGAGGGTCTCGTCGCCTCGTTTAACTTGGAGAAGCACCATTTCGAGAGAGATGTATAAATGTTGTGGAGATCAAGCGGGATGACAATTTGTGACTGTCAGAAAAAGCCGACAAATAAACAAGTGGGTTGCTAGGTTGCCAGGTTGCCAAGCATCGATTGAGGCGGGTTTTTTAGGAAACATCTAACTGCACTTTTATTTTTTATTTTTTCTTTTATATAATTTGTGTCATGAGGTCGAGTTATATTGCACAATGCGTTCACTTTTTCATCAAAAAAGTCTGCTCTTACAAAGCTCCTCCAGCTACAATAAATACTATTCTAAACTTACAATAAACACCTGCATCCTTCCTGGGTTATCTATACTCTTCCTGCTTCTGGTTGGTTGGTGGTTCGGTGTGCTAAAGTACAAGTAGCCTAGGGGTATAGTTTGCGTTGTATGTACAGGGGAAGCTATCGCTATCGGGGGGGTTGCTAGCCTCTGACCGGTCAAGTCCAAGTCGAGCAAGTTGCGAGCAATTGGAGGGAGGATGGATGCACCACCATTCATTTACAGCCACCAGCGATGTGCGTTTGAATTAACTAGTAGGTTGGACTCAACTCGCGTCGCTGAACTCAGACTGCTGGGGGTTACCTTAGCACGCGCCGGAAGTTCTCCATTTCGTATATACTGTTGGATAATCTGCAAAATAAAAAGAGGTTAGTTACTTTCAACATTCCGACTCGACATAAAACCCAGGTAAGCCTCACCTGCCGAAGGCATTAAAGAGCGCCACAATCTCTGTACGCGAGAGCCTGAAAATGGGATCTGCCTCAATGTGCGGCATATCCCACAGGCCGCTCTCCGTGGCCAGGTTGAGCTTCTCGGAATACAAGATCTTCAGGGCAGTGCCCAGACCCTGGGTTTGCAGCTTGCCCCACAGTTTGCACTTGTCGCAGCCCACGCAGCTCATGATGCGGGATATATTGCGGAACTTCTCCTTGTAGTCGTGCTTGAACTTAATGGAGGCAATGCCGCTGCTGAAGAGAGCGTTTTCATCGAAGTGCGACTGGAAGTTTCTGCAAAGGAGATATATTTAAAAGGAGTTTCTACAAAGACCGCGAAGGAAGCAGCTTCTCTCTACTCACTCGACAACAGCCAGCAGATCGTTCATGGCCATCTTCACCTCCTCATCCTCTTCGGCTATGCCCGTGTAGTAGTCCTCGCGTCGCAGATAGGGCGCTGCCTTGGCCAGGGCGCGCAGCTCCACCAGGTAGATGAAGTACAGGTTGCGCAGCCAGTGCGGACCCTCGCCCCCCGTTGTCTCCGGACTGAATCTTCGCTTAAACTCCTTGGCATTGGGCCCCCAGATGCCCTGCGGATCGAGGAAGTCCTTCGTCTCGGACAGCAGGTACTTGGAGCACAGATGAATGTTGATGCTGGAGTGCAGGCCCGAGATGATGCGGTAAAAGGCGCGCTGCTCCAAGCACACGTCCCGCAGATCCAGGTGGGGTACGTAGCTGGAGAACTTGTTTGCTGTCTCGTTATTGCCACCAAAGCAGTTCTCCAAATAGATGCTCTTCCAGATGCGATGCGCCGACTCTCCGCGATAGCCGGTGTACCGTTCTGGATTCAGGAGCAGATCCACATACTGGCTACCCTCCTCGTGATCGTCCACTATGCAAAAGTCCTCCTCCGCCTCGTCGTGCTTTGCCCACAACTCGAACTCGCGGTGAGCCTGGTCGCTGATGCTCGTGTCCAGGAAGCCCAGGGCGCTGTCAAAGTCCTCCACCTCAGAGCAGGCTCCGCCCCCCTCCCGCTGCGCCTCGCGGGTGTACTGTAATAATAATAATAACAAAACGATGAGGAAGTGTCACTAAGGTAAGTAAGTGAGCCAAGCAGCTGTGCAAACACTAGTAGCGGGTGGCAATTGTAAGTCAGTCAGTGTCTTTTCATTCAGGGAACTTGTATAGATATTCATGAGTAGAAGCAGTGTTTTTCCAGATTTATTTCCCTTTGGAAGCCAATCATTTATGATAAAAATAATTGAAATAATGTGTTGACTGTAGAAAACTACATCTTTCTTTTCAATAGATAATTCTCTTAATTACCAACAAACCGCCAAAAGAGGGGCGTCAACAGCGATCATTGGGAGATATTAAAACCACGTCAGCAGTGCAAACCGTCCAAATCAAAGGCCACGTTCGCTCGCTGGCTGCCTGCACACGCTCAATGGGAGATTACAGATGTGTTTTGTTATTATTTAGGGAACCGCAAATATCATCATCGATGGCGATGCGAATATAAAAATAAATCACGCGGAAGCCCATTGAGCGTTTAGGTAGATAGTGGGGAGTAGCTCCTCCGATAAGCGACAAAGTGTTGAGAGATAGCACCCCGACTGGTAGGTTCTCACCTTAAAAGCAGCTGCCTTCTCCTTGTGCTCGCCCTTATCCTTGATGCCCTGGGGTATGGCCTGCTCCTCACAGTTCTCCACCTGACAGAAGCGGATCGCACACCGACTGTCGTCCGGCCAGAAGGGGCAGTCCTGCTTCAGGTTCACCTTGTAGAATCGAAAGAAGTTCTTGACGAGCAGACTCTGTAGCCGGGGATAGATCTTCATGTTGTTGAAGTGATCCACGGTGTCAACATCGCAGCTGCAGTCATTTATAGATCCCTCCAACTGCAGGGAAAATATATAAATAAATGCAATACAGTGGCGGTTGGAAATATATCAAATTAACAACTTTTACCTTTCGGGTTTTCTTTATTTTGCTAAATTAATACTACCATTGTGGGGAAGTACATCACTTTTTCATTATATAGATTTTCCATTCAATTTCAAACTTGAAATTGTATGTAATTTTGAATAATTCTGAGAACAGATTCAGATTAGTTCACACGAAAATCACTGATGACTCGTAATTCCCAATAATGGTGTAATTAATCCTTCGATTTATTTCATTTGATTTCGACTTTAATCTCACCTCGCAGAAGCAGTTCTTGCTGGTCTCCGCCTCGTCGAGGGCCGCAAAGTAACCGCCCGTGGAGTCCGTCCAGTAGAGCAGCAAGATGAGCGCCACCAGCCCGGAGGCCCAGAGATTCCTCTGCACTGGCCGTCCTGTCATTTTGTTGCCTTTACTGGAATGTGATGCTGCTATTCAGTTGACTGTGGCTGTCACTGGCCCTCTCCGCTGTGGATGTTGTGGTTTTTCTTGCTGGTGTTTGATGTTTGTTGTTGTTGCGAGAAGTGCTCGATTCACTTGCTCCGCCGTTCGCCGACGCAGGGCATCTGACCTGGCGACTGTTGTGGACTTGTACCTGTGATTCGCACTTGCCGATTTCACGAGTTTAGCGAGTATTTGCCTTCCGAAGCAGCAGCATTGTATTGTTTTACTTCCGATTCATGATTTTGAACACGTATAATATATCAGAATCAATATATCGATATTTTTTTGCCCAAATATCGAAATAGCTGTATTTTTCTATTTTATAAATTAATTCATTCAGCAGCTGCTATTAAGGCCGCCACTTCAGCTTTTTTCCCGTCAAATTTTTTTTGAAATTCAGATGCGGGAAAAAATTTAGAATAAATGAAAAATATAATATTTTAAAACATATTTCACTCTATTTTCAGCTTTTCTTGAAATTACAAAGCAAAGGATCGTGTCGTAATCAAGCTACGTCACGATCAAAAATGAATGCAATTAGTGATATTGAGTGATATTAGTTCACCAAATTCTGCTAAGAATGTCTCCAAAAATTCTGTTACCAATTCTGTTACAATTAAACCCGCTATTTTCCACTTTATTGTGAGTATTTGTAGCTGTTTTATTTATTTATTTCGAGTCCAAATCAGCTTTTTCCTCTCAAAAAGTGGCAGCACTGTCTGCAACCCGTGGAGAGCGGTTGACCGTGGTGAATTCATTTTTCTAACATGGTGAATATTGTTGATATCAAAATGTCAATATATCGATATTTTTTCAGATGATAATATTTATATCACGATTTGTTGTTTTCCTAAATATCGAAATTGCGATATTTTTATTTGATATTTTGCAATATTTCTTGTCAATAATTATTCTTGCAATACATGATGTTCGATGCATAGTTACAGTTTGTAATACATTTAAAAAATCTTCATTCTATGACTTTATTTATGTGAAACAAATGTAAACAATAAGCTTCTTCAATATTTTTCTAAAATATATATATTTTTTATGTAATATAAAAATTATAAATAATACAAATTATAAAGCTTTCATATTACTTCTTTTATTTTTTTTAAGATTAATAATGGAAACAAAAACTTAAAAAAAATATAACAAAAACTCTTTAAAATTTTTGTAAAAAGGTCATACTTTTTGAAGTCACTGGATAACGATGAGTTACTGTAGGTGCTGCCAGATCAAAATAATAGTTTTGGCAAGTGGCCGTTACTTTTTAATTTTGTCTTTAATCATTTTTCCATTTCTTTTTATTGGATGTTGAGTAAGCTGCACACATTTTTTAAAATTATTTAAATCTGATTCAATTAAAAGCAGCACAACCTAAATTAAATAATTAAATTTCGAATCAAAATGGCTGTGCTTTATTTTGGTTTACAATCCTGTCATAGTAGTATTACCAATCATTGTCAAAACGTGCACTAATTCTAAATAACAATTTATAAACTCGGCCAGTAAAACAACAATTTATTATAACCATGCAGAACTCGAATAATTCTTTTGATACACCCTCGAATTCATCGACCTCATCGATTTCGAATATGCCGCCGTTCGTGTCGCCCCACATAGGTGATGTTCCCATGTTCGGTCGGGGAAACCGTGCACCTTCAATACGTCGATTCCGTCCCAACCAGCTGAGAACCATCCGGAGATCGTCCACAGGCCGGGTTGACAACCGGCGAAGATATCGAATAAAGATAAATCTCAGTAGACGAATCCTGGGGCTCGCCCATGACGCGCGTAAAACCTTGCTTTCGGCCATAGCGGACGCCCTGCAGATCGAAGATTCGTCGACGGATCCTTCATATCGGACCATGGACGATCGATTATCATACAACATTGAACTAAATGTGCCCAACCAAGATGACTCAAGCCTATATGCGGGAGATGATTATAATAACGACTATCCAGTGAATAATGTAAATGGTATTCATAATCGTAATAGAGCTGAGGTAAACAATTCAAGCGTTAGCAACGATGGAAATTCTACATCTTGGAGCGGTGTTTTTAATGCATTTCAAAACCTTTTCCAACGCCATTCGTCATCAGAGAATCGCGAATAACATTTAAAAAAAAGTTATATGAATGGTAAAGGGAGATGGAATTGTGGTTAATGATAAATTATTAATGCAATTAAAAAGTAAAAAAAAAAAATTATTATGTTGAATCAAAAAAACACAACATAGAACGACACAAAACGAAAATGATCGTTAAGTTTTTATATAAATATATTTAACAATTTCAATTATTTTGGATATATCATTTTAAAATTGTTAATATTATCATAAGCAGTTATAATGTTATATTTAGCAAAGATGAAAAAAAAATACACGATGGGCACAAAATAAAAATGGAATAATAAAAGTAATAAGGTATGTACATTCAGATTTTATATAAATATATTAAACACTTAAAGAATTTGTAGATATTAAATTATGAAAATATAATTTCAATTGTTTATAAAGTTTCATTAAAATTTATATCATAAAGTAAAGGATTTTTCTTAAATTCATGCAAAATTAGGACGTGGATTATTCCAGCTATAATTTCTATCTATATTTTATC
>VNJT01015476.1:0-14056 GCA_008042655.1 Drosophila burlai
TAGCATGTGAGCGAGATGTTTCCAGGGAGACTGAGGCAGAGGAGCTCACGGAAGGAGCAGGAGCAGGAGCAGGAGCAGGAGCAGGCGGATACATCCCTCCCACGCCTACGTTGACATGGCACTTATTTTCTTATTATTAAGTATACGCTTAGTGGGCCGGCGAAGGAGATGGCGACGTGCTGCAGCGGAAGTGCGCCAAGTAATGATTACTTTGTGTCTGCCACTGACAAATGCCGTCAGTCAAAGTCAGCCAGAGTTGAGGAGCATAAAAGCAGGGACGCAGGACACTGTCAGCAGCAGGAGCGAGAGAAGCAGCAGGGTCGGGGTGTTGACGACAACTCAATGCGGAAGGAAGTTCAAGCACAAAAGGTGCATAGTCAATGTAAAGGAGTCGCCGGTCGTCTGCTCCTTTTTCTTGTGCATTCATGTGCATTGGCTCTCGATGGGATCACAGAGGTGGAGTAGTCTGTTAACAGTCTATTTCATTGCCCTGCAAGTGAGCTGTAAAAATGGAGTGAGAGAAATGCACACTGCCAGATTTGAATAACTTATATAATTTTCCTTAGAGTATCCTTTAAAGACAAATAACCTGTTTTTAATATACATTTCCCTTTCTCTATTTATAGTTTGGCAGAGCTTGTCACTTGAATTTTAGTAGCTGAAAGTGAAAACTCTTAAAAGTGTCCAACCCTAATTAAATAGTTTTTTATGAGGCATAGGAAGACCTTGAGCCGATTACGAGAAATCATTCAGTTCTGGTCGATTGATAGCAGGTCCCTCGCAAAATTCAATTTCCTTTCCACTTAGCCATGATTACCATGGCCCGAACACTGCACACCACCGACTTCCGTCGCTGGCCGTCAAATCCGCCCAAACAACACATCGCCATATCCCTGCTCGAAACCCCTCCGACAATCCATCTCCTTGTGCTTGGCATTTCCGCTGTCACTCGCTTTAATTACGCTCCTCACTCTGCTGGCTCACTTTCTGGCCGAGTGACTGGTCAAATCCAGAAATCCAAATCCCTCTCTATCAATAGATGAAATATGCCCGTGGATGCGCTGGGCCCCTGGCCATCATCAGTCATGGGCATATTTTGACAGTGGCATTAGTCAGTCGCTGTACTCGAAAAAAAAGTAGACCTACAACTTAGAATGTTAAACTTTTCCACTTGTAAATTATTAAAATATTAGAATTGTGCCATGAGTTAATTGTCTGAACGATAGCAAGAATATAATTAGACTTTCCTTATGGCTCCGGAGCTGGAGAAACACGAATCCGGCTAGTTTGGGCTGGTTTAAACTTATGGTACATTCAATATAATTTAAATAACTTGTAATGTCTATATACAATTGGTATATTCCCATTGCATACATTTTATGAGAAGTATTTTTTTTCCTAAGTGTACCTAGTAGAGTTCGGCCAAAATCGGCTTCAGCCTCGCGTTGATTCTCATTTGCAATCAAAACTTGTCCACGGGGTGACAATCAATGCGATACTGGCTCTTGGCCAGCAGTTTCCCTTCGGGACATAATACTGAACTTCGATTTGGCACTGGCTGTCAATATGGAAAAGGCCAGGGCCGGGCCTTTCAGCAACGATGCAAAGTGGCAATCAATATCTTTTCTGTTTTTTTTTTTTTTTGCCATCCAATTAATGGGTGATAATAGTAGTTCCTATGTGCATATTTGGGCTTTTTGTCACTTTTTCGTAATAAGCCAAAAAGTTTTGTAGTCAAGTGATTTCTCTTCGTTCTTTTTGGCAACCCAAATTGGATGTGTCAGTTGCAGGCAATCTGTTAGCCTAATTGGTTTGCGGAAGTGAGGACAAGACTGGCTTGCAAATCTTTTGGTAATTACATACGTTTTGCCCGGAAGCTTTTAATATGAAATGTAATTGGAAAAAGTATATACTATATTTTATTTATGATTAGAGGTTGTTAATATTATTTATTCTTTCCTTTAGATAAGTTAAGACTTGAATATGAGCAAGATCAATTCGTTTACAACATTAGCTAAAGATATGTAGATGCATTTCTTGTTTTCCTAACCATTGATGGGCAGTATTAGGAAACTACTTAAATATTTACTTATTTCTAAATATTCAAAATGTATTAAATTCTCATTAATTATAAATTGTTTTTTTCCAAATTATCCCTTTCAGCATCACATCAATAGCGTGTTGAGTTACCTCGCAGCCAGCATTCCTCGCCACGCCCACACACCAACAATTGGAAACATCCTCACGCACAATGAAAAACGACGTCGTGCGATGGAGCAGGCAGCCAACTAGCAACAGCAACAGCAACATCAACAGCAGCAGCGGCAGCAGCAGCAGCAGCAACAGCATCAGCAGAAGCAACATTAGCAGCAGCCACAAACACAAAAGCAGACGCGACAAATTAAATGCTCGACAATTAGGGCAACATGCTGCCAGAAGTTGTCAGCAGAGGGCCACGCAGCAAGAAGAACAACAACAAACAATCATTCAATGTGATATAGGAAATTTCAATTTCAATTGCAATTTATTCAAAACTAGTTTTTTAACGCAATGCAAACCGAAACTTAGCACCAGAAGCAGCAGCAGCGGTAGCAGTAGCAGCAGCAGCACCAGACACTTGGCGAGAACGAAAGCAGCCCTGCTATTTATTTTGCAATTTAGTGCCGTAGTTTTTTTATGTAATTATAATGTCGGTTTCGTGGCCGGAAGTGTGGCATCAGCATCAGCCTCTGTTCCCTCGGCGCCGCAGCCCCCCGCCTCGTCAGCCCAGGCAGCAGCACCACCACCTCCAGCCCCGTCATCCCTCAAGGTGGACCCATCTGGCCAGTCGCCAGTGCTGCCCCCATACGTTCTCGATTATGAGACGGGCGGCAGGGCCAAGCTGACGCCCAACAGTGGCAAATATGGAAGTTCAGGGATTTCCGGGAGCAACAACCAGATCGCCGGACACTACACACACACCTGGGCAGTGCATATCCCCGATGGCGACAACGGCATGGCGGATGCTGTAGCCAAGGATCACGGTTTCGTCAATTTGGGCAAGGTAAGTGATGGGAACATATATATTTAAATTTAATTTTTGGAACAAAATATCACTTAAACTAGCTTCTAAAATATGTTTTAAGTACATATATATTCTAATGAAGGCACAAATCTACGTCTTGATTAGATAAAGACACCTCATTGTGTTGTAATGAAACCATTTCTTTTCTGTCTAATTTTCCAAAGAGAAGTTCTGGCCAACACCTAAGGGCTTGTCTCAGCTCGACTCGTTAGCCAGTTTAGCATATGATTAGAAGAACTCTCCAATGTGAGACTATTAAAAGTTTGCAACACCCGTAGGAGACCAACAGAGAAGTTTCTACGTTATGAAAGGAACATTTTGTCGTTTGGGGAGCCAGTTGCTACCATATCGTTCGGTTGATATGGCAGAGTGCAGGACAAAGTTTTAGGTGAAATCGGTGCTCTGGCTTTTGCATCCTTTGCCAGTGTGCTTGCCAGTCAGTCACAGAAAATATCAGGGAGACAGGTAAGAGGAGGGAAAAAGTGTGTTTGAAATGCGGGCGCAGGTGTTGCCGGACAAGTTTAATCTGAAAGCATTTCGACCCTGTACTCTCAACTGCTACTCTCAACTGCTATCAAAATACATACACCTTTGGCATCTCCTATTTCTCCAACCTCCTAGAGCAGCAGACGCGAACCCGCTAAGTGACTGTCAAGTTATCCTGGCAATGGGAATCGCCGGTAGAGTGCGGGAATGGCCAGCACAAATAGAGCTCAAATCGCCTTGTAATGGCATCGTTTGCGATAAAACAAGGCAGGCAGCTGGAGGGATACAGGGGTAGAGGTAGCCTAAGTATAGATTACAGATGCCTGGAGTGAAACTCACTGAAAGAAATTTATGTTTGCTTTGAAAATAAAACAAGTTGGAAGTTATAAGAAACTTAAATTAAAAACTTAAAACGCAGGAAAGCAGAATTAAATGGAAATGTTGCTAGGAAAATATTGCGCAACATAAGCAATATAAGCAGAAATTCAATATTCATCCTTATTGGATAAATCAACTCAAAATTAAGACGTACTTCAAAATATTAAAATTGTTATACTGTCAACGTAAAAAATAACAAATCTCGCGGCAGTGTAAGAGCAACAAATACCTCGCACTGGCCGTCGGAAACATTTTGAGGGTACATTTGAAAGTAAAATGCATTCCGAGCAGTTATTTTTGCGGCTGCCAGGGGTTAAGTCCCACCTCCCATCTCCTGGTAGCTGTCTGAGCTCCAAATGGAGCTCGGCATTTGGGTTTTTCAATTGAGGAACGCGGGCACGCAGGTGCCGGATGCCGGATGCCATGAAAAGCTCAACTGTGTCGATTTCCATTATACGGATCCCCTTTTGCGAAAGCTGGGTAAAAGTAGGAGACTTTTGTAGCCTTCGTGTCCGTGGAAATTAGTATCACTCACAATGCTGCTCCGTTGACTTAATTGGCAGAAACAAAAAGCGGAAAATTCAATTTATGGAGGCGCGCACACAAAAGTTTTGTTGGCACTCTGAACTAGTTGAAGTCCGGAATTTCTACGCCGGAAAAGGGAGATGGGCAACGGAAAACGGAGAATGGCAGATGGCCGGACCGGGGCCGCGAAAGTTAATTGAAAATTAATTTTAAATGGCATTGTTAAAATGAATCCAACTTAAGGCCAACCTGAATGCGAGCAGACACCGGCTCTCTGCAAATGAAATGTGCCATTTTGCATAATTAGATGATGCCCAAAACGGCTGTAAAACTGTAATGAGTTGAGCGCCAAGTGGAAGTGGAAATGAATCCTAGACTTTCTGCCTTACTAACGTTTATTAATTGCCAACTTGATTGCTCGCTGAATGAAAAATGAAGGAGGAGTCGTTAGAGAAATACTGGGAAAAGACTGACTATTGCAAGTTAAATAAATTTGTTTGAAAGGAACAATAAAAGCTAGCAATTCCATTAGAAATATTAATTGTGTTGGGCTTTGTTTTTACAGTATCATTGTTTCTATTAAATAAAAACTAATACGTAAAAATTAGCCAGTAATTCTTGACTTACAAAACTGTACAACTTTTTCAATATTCACCATCAGGAAGTACTTCCCCTGAATCACGCGGAAAGAAATTTGTTTCGTACAAAGTTTTTGAGAAACATGATGTATTTTTCCCCCTAAATCACTTCTGGAATTGCTTCATACATCAAGGATATTACTCAAGTCTATTACTTAAAAAGTGAGTTAGCCTGAGCAGTTTTCTCACCTTTCCAATTGAAATTAAACGATTTGGCCAGAAACTCTTCAACCTGAACCTGTTCCGCTTTGCTTCATTCGACACGAACTTGTGAACGAACCCCTTGAACTTTGGCCTTACAGCAGCAAAACATTTGAAACATAACTCGCCGAAAGTGTTACCAAACATTTCTCACTTGTTCTCGTGTTCGTTTCTGTTTCTGCTTCAGATGTAGTAATTTTTCGTGGCGGAAAGCCAGCTTTGCAACCACCCATAACTCTGACAAGTGTTAAAAACTAAAAACTAAACTCAGTACTCTGCCAAACAAGTTACGAGTGGCAGCAAAAACAATTAATAAAAGCATGAAAATGAAGTAGTAGTAGGTTGCAGGACTTTTTGCCATTTTGCGAATTGCAACTGCAACTTCCCCTATACACCGTAGTCCCTATATTTGTTTGTTTTGTTTTCCTTGGGGGCGGAGTAGTGACAAGTTCTGGAACATCAACGAATTCGTTGGTGTGTCAGAAGTTTTAATGAAAACGATGCTCTATGCTCTGTGTGTACTCCGCTGATTTTGCAGCTAGTTTCTTGGCTTTCTTGGGCCCATCAAGTTTTCTTCGCGCCGCAAACTTTCCTGGCACCGAAATTATTATGATAAAATAGAGAAACAAAGTTTGCTGGACAACGCAAGATATTTTTGCAATGTTGGAAAACTGAGAAAATGAAGAGGAAACCTTATTAGCTGCTCTGCTAATTTCGTCTGCCTGTCCGCTAATCAGGGAAATTCTATTAGAAGAGCAGGAGAAGTGGATAAAATGGTAAACATTTATATTGTATTTAGTTTTTATGTGGAGGAAATTGAAGATTTGAAGAAGTTTTAGGTTTACAATATTATATAGAATACTTTTCAAATTGCTACCAATAAAGAGGTTTAGGATCGAAAAAGAAAAACCAAACCAGCAACTGTCTCTTATCTTCTTTTAACTATTTTTCTGGAAACCATAGAAAATAAGAATCAGATTACTCTTAAGTACTTAGTTTCTAAAATTCAACGAAAATCTTATTAACTGCACTTTTTATTTTGTTTTACTAATCCAACCGCTGCAATTTCTTAGAATTTATATATAAAGCATGCACCTTGATAAGGGTGTCCTTTCAGCAGGTCCTTTACTTTGCTGCTGCTGCTGTTTGTCATTTGCTTATCGGGACTTTAGTCTTCCGGTCCCGCCTCCATTTCATTTTCCCCATTTCAGGGCCCATTGTTCCCTGCTTTTGTACATCAGCGTCATTTACATAACACTCACTCTTTGTCCGCCTGGGTTGCAGCTTCTTGGCTTCCCGGCATCTTCCTTCGTCCTTCTTAAGCTCCTATTGTCTTCGTGGACTCTCTGGACGTCTGCTGATAAATGCTATCCCTCGGCCTCTCATCAATTTAATTGGAACGGAGGCAAAAGCTTTTACCTACGAACTGCTCTCCTCACTTAACTTATTTGCCTTTTCGTGATGATTCTTGCTGTTTTAATTAATTTGCCACTTTCTTGGGCCAATTGGATTATTGATCGAGCGTCAGACAGGCGGGCAGATTGATTGATTTTGTGGGCCTTTTGGCCTGCGGTTGCAACGCCCGCTTATTGCATTCACGTAATTAAAATCACTGGCAGCCCAGCCCTGTCCCAGTCCTTTGGGGACATTCGTTTTCCACCTGGCAGCCTTTTGCACTCAATTCCCCACTACGTGTCTCTCATCTTTGACAAAGGTCAACGGCTCATTAATGAGGTCCTGTCGGAAATCGGAGTCCGGGTCGAAAGACCCCGGCACGCGTATCCCATAAACCCCAAGTTTGTGTGTCTGTCCCTGTCCCCGTTTTTACGTTGAGTCTTTTTATTTTTGTCTCAGGGGAAACGAACGCAAAAAAGGTAAACTTTTCAATAAGGCTTAATTGGTTAACAATTTGACAAGTTGTCGGGCACTAAGGTGACACATTCGCTAAAAGGGTTTCAGGGTTCGGTCACCAGAGACCTGGTTAAGCCGGGAAGGACCCAGAATTTGTCGACATTTTTATTAATTAGTTCTCGGAAATGTCTTGAAGAATAAGATGCTTCTTAAAAAAAACCAAAGCATTTATTTAAATTAAAATGTAAAGTGTAAATGGCTCACGGAAATTTCGGAAGTTTTTTTTAGGGTTTTAAGAATAACACTTTCTGTGGAAGAAAAGCTTAGCTTTAACATTAAATATAATTTTTTTAATTTATGTATTAAGCAATGTCTCAAAAGAGAAAACTACTCCTTCTTTGAACAGAGGTCCACCGACAACTGATCCTTGCAAACTCTTTAGTAAATCTGGACCCCTTTTTCCTAGCTCTACCTGAAATATTAATTAAGGTGGAAGCTTAAGCATTAAATCCAGCTATGCACATTTGTCATAGTTTGCCAAATTGCATTTATAAATTTAACCGAGCAAGTTAAGTAGTTTTGAGCAGCACTGGCTCAACTTTTAACCCCAGTTGACAAATTTTCCAAATATTTTTTTGCACTCTGCATGCGGAGAACTTTTCCAGCTAAAGTTAAATACTACTGCAGGTATGTGTGTGTAAGGATATTTTTATATTTGCGTATATATATACTCTGTGCTGGCAGGCAGGCGTTGTTGTGTGCAGGCGTGTGTGTTTGCGTGTCCTTTGTTCGGATTTCGCGTGGCTGTAAGGCGGATATCGTTGATAAATTTTAAGTCAGAAACTCGGAAAATATTTATGACTTAACTTTTGTTTAGTAACAAGGCAACACGCAGGCCAACTCTGCTCATATGTAGATATCTCTGTTTCACCCGCCCCCCTGACAGGATATCACAATTGTCACAGAACTTGGATCCCTATGCAAATAGCAAAAACGCTGGCATGGAGCTGGGACTGGGACTGGGAACTTCCACAACTTTAATCACATAACATGGGAAATGCCAGAAGTTTACATAATTTTCAGCTTTTTTGCCAATGATCCTGGAGGCCTGGCCAACTTTTGCGCTGCTGTGGAAGAGAGTCCTACGCTCCTAATTGAATATGTAAACCCGAAATGCGATTGAGTGTGAAATGAGCGAATCGATCCAAGTAACTGAAACCGAATTTATCCTCGTACACGGACACCCACACGCGTATCCTTCGAGCAAAGTTCCGCAAACGCAATCGAACAGACAAGTTGCCGGGTAGCATATATACATACATATTTCATTCCACTTCTCCCTTTTTGTGTTGCGTCGAGTCGAGTGAAATTAAGTTTAGTACTTTTGTGCCGCAAATGAATCAATGATTGAACCAGCCACTAGCAGCAGTGAGTGCCAAACGAATGGCGGCTGCTCCGGCTCTGCGGAAACTTTTTGTGCATTTGGCAATGCTGCGATAAAGTTCTCTCGAATAGAGCTAATAAATATTTCGCAATTCATTGGCAACTTTTTGGCCAGAAATTTGCATCGACCCCGATTCCCGGATTCAATTGGCCTGAAAAGAGGAGTTCCTGAAGTAAAGGCCATTGTTTGGCCTTTAAAGATGGCCAACCTGCAGTTTAAAAATAAAATTTAAGTACCTCCTGACCTGCCTGTCTGCCTGCAAGGAGCAACTTTGTTGGTAACGGTGATGAAGCTGATGTTTATGCCCCTCGACAGGCTGTTAAATTAATTAGCTAAATTTATGGGACAGGCGCGTAGGAGCGTTTGAGTAACGAGACCTTGTTATCGTGCTAATTTTTCACTTTTAAATAATTGAACGGAGCGTAAGTTGGGGCAATTCAAGAAATATGTACATATTTTGCCAGTTTTTTTACACTTGGGCTAAGGATTCAGAAATTTAGGTGAATGATTTCTTAAATTAAATGCAAATCTGGTTGGAGTTTTTCTTATTTATTTTTTATTATCCGAAGTCTAGTAAATGTTTTCAAGGCATCTAAGGTAAAAAGGTGATTTCCAAATGTAAAAAATTGTTTAGGATGTCAATATATAAATAAACATATTTCTTCCATATTCTCTTTTGCTTTACATAAGTCATAAAGCGTATAACTCACTACATAACAAATATGCTCACTTTTCATGCAATTTTCCTGCAAATTGTCAAACACCTTTACCTAACTTAAATCCTTCCAAGTAGCAGCTCTTCTGCTAAACTCCATTTTCATTGAAATAAATATCTTATCCTTCGGCTATGCACGAACTGCATAAATATTATAGATTTCCTCTCCATCAAAAGTTCAATCATCTCATTCATCATCAACTGCGAAAGGGGAGCACTTCACTTGACTGAACTGACCCGGCTCAAAGGAAAATTTACTCTTTTGCACTACACCCCGGCCCGCGCCTTACAAATCATTTTTATTTTCCATCGCTTTTTTACCATATTTTAATGCATATTTTGGGGCGTCTCTTTTGCGTTTTCTAGTCCGTACCAGGTTTTTTTTTTCGGGAACAAAACATGAATAACGAGATGGAGAAGTTTGGGAAAAACCTTGCGTAAAAAGTTGTTCCAGCTCCGCTGCTCTGTTGTTGTTAACGCCCAATCGCATCGTGTTTGCCTAGCTTATCTTTTTGGGCTGCTGACAGTTTTTTTTGGTCTCGCACTCGCAGCTCCTAAGGAGCTAAGCTGTGGCCAAAATGGGAAAATAAAAATATTTGTAAATGGAAATCTTAAGGAAGACAAGCCAAAGTAAACGGGCGTTTTTTGCCCCAGCTCAGCCACGCCTCTTACTTAGGCTTTTTGTCCCTCCGAAAATGCTTTCACGATGTAGTGTCTTTCCTCATCCTTTCCCGCTTACGTATGCAGCCCAAAAATCATTAGAGAATCGCGTTTTCCCTTTGTCCAGCTCTGGGTGTCCTTTCATTTCTTTTTTCAGTTTTTTTTTTTGTTGTTTTGCTGCCTGGACACGCCCTGTCTTTTGTCTCCATGATCTCCTCCCTTTTGCTGTACGGCAATTGGCGTTTGAGCCTCAGTCGAGTGGAAAATTGCTAATGGCCAAGCCAGCAGCTTTGCCACAACAACAACAAAAGGAAATTTTGAAAAAGGCAAATAAAAAACCAAACTGTGACTTCTGGTAAATGGCCGCGCTGTGATTTTAATTAAAAGTCGCCGGCCAAGTCACAGCCACCAGGAGGGACAATCGAAGTACAAAGTTGACTTGATTTTTAGGGTCCATTTAATTGCCTTTGGAAAGCGATGAAAAAATGTGAAAAAGCAAAACGAAACTCGTAAATTTATACATTGCTCAATCAAGTGTACGAGAGTGGTGGGAGGGGGCTATGAACCTTGGTGAAATCACTGTAAATATTTCCCCAGCATAAATATTGAAAATTTTACGCTTTTCGTGTATAGAATTTTGCCCTTTTTCCCCTCCACAATAGAGCTTAGCCAAACAAATCGTTAACGATTGCAGTCAGTTTCAGCATGGCGAGTGAGGCGGTGAATCTGAATCAAATCAACACTTTCCGCTTGATTAGGCCAATATGGAAATTTGATATTTGACCGCTGACGACAGCTTCGAGGGCAATTATGAAATATTGTTGAAATATTTGAAAAGGGACTTTGTTTGCACCAATCCTGCGAGGAAATTAATGGTAAAGGAAATTAAATTAAAACAAATTGAAAGCAGTTTTTATTACCAGTGATAGTTAATTTCTTTGTTTTATTTATAGGTTTTTTTATGCGTAAGAAAAACATGAAATAAAAATTTGTTAAATATTTAAAGCCCCACTGAGATTATTATTAAACCCATTTTTATTTTGCACTCACGCAGTTTTATTCATTTCCTGTTAAAGGATTAACTGGCAAAAAAACGTTAATTGATATTGGAAAGCTTTAATGTTATTATCGCTTAATAGAATTAAAGTATTTTCTACTTTTTATTTTTTTTAGTTAATAATTTGCAAGAGCTCGTCCAACGCTGCGTATACTTTATGTAACATTACTCATACGCCCGATAGTCCAGGGAACATAAACTTTTTGCCAGGTTCAAGTGATAATTGACATTAAATCTGATTAGAAAGCTGGCATTTATCTGGACTTTTGTATGCTGCTGTCCTGTATGTGTGTTTAATTGCTGCTTACCTCTTTCCAATTTCGCAATAAATTATTGATCATCCCCAAATGACCTGCCGCCCTGCGATGGATGCATGTATTCTCTCCCCCTCTCTCATTCAGTTGGCCCGCATTTGAAATGACATTTTGAGTTATTAGAGTCGCATTCATATATCATTGCGTTGCTTGCGGGAATGGATTGGCATTTTAATTGCCACCGACACATTCAAGTGCTGCTTAATGGCCAAAATGGTTGAGAAATGCATGATTTAGATGGATTTTAAGTGGAAAACCTGACAAACTTAAATGGATAACTAATGGCCACATCAAGTATTACAATTAGTTTATCTAAAGTAGTCGAAATTTATTCACATTAATTATTTACTAGAAGAGTATCAATAAGCATACTACATATATAAACGATCTATGTGTTTAGAATTTATTCTTCATTTTTCGTTTTAATATCAACAACTATTTCTGGCAAATAAAAATGAAAATGTGTATTGATGGGTGTTTGATTGCTTTCATGCTTTGCTTTTCCTGCTGCCAATCTCCTTTGTTCCCATTTGATTTGCAATTTTAATAAACCCGGTTGGAGTTTCAATACCAAAATCACTTTTCGCACTTACTCTCCATTTTTGTTTTCGTCGTCGCTGCTGCTCGTTTTGATACATTTTTAATTAACTTGATGAAAGCGTTTGCTAGTTGACAGAGGGAGTGACTATAAATCTGGCAGCGATTATTATTCCTCCTTTGTGATGGCCAAAAAATTTCCAAAAACTCGTTGCCCCGACAGCTCCACGGAAACTTTATCCTCGTCATGATTTGGCATGCATTCAAAAAGTTTTGCCACGATGTAAAAGCATTTTGTTCTGCCAGCACAGCACAGCCGAGCCGGCTGACATTGAAAAAAGGACGTTGCAAAAACGGATGGCAATCAACGCTGCAATTATGTGTGAGTGTGGGCCAGCTGTAGCTATATGGCTATATGGAGGCAGTCTGCTATATATATGTGTGTGTTTGTGTTAGTCCTGGCGCCTGTGTATTGAACTTGCCGCTGACCTTAGCCTGCTTTCCAGCCGCATTTCCTTTTGCTTTTGGGTCTAGAAATACAGAAGAATATGGTAAATTAAATATATTAAATACATAACATTAAATAGATTTTAAAAGTTGCCGACAGGGTTATATTTTCTTTTATTTCTTATCTAAAATCTACCAAACTATCAATATATTTTCTTATTTATTAAAAAATCCATTTAATCAAAGTTCCACTGTAGTTTGCAAAAATAGATGCTTGGCAAATGTGTTGCATATTTTTAGGCGCCACTCGCCAAACCCCTTACCTCTCTCCCACTAGCAGTCAATGCAGCCCTCGTTCATGGCCACACAACCCCTGAGCTTTAGCTTTAGCTGTATACTATATATATACATACATACAGCTTTGGCTCTCGCTATATAGTGGCATAGCTTCCACATCAGCGTCACATCGGCTTCAAAGTCGCGTTCAACGTCAAGTGGCCCACTCGGCATTCCACTTGAAGCGTAATGAAAGCATTTTTGCCACTAACACATGTGAAGTGCCTGGTGGGACTGGGACAGGGACTAGAACAGGGGAAGGGCCAGAGAAGCAACGACAGGCACTTGCTTAGCTGTGTGCGACATCGGATTGACACTTGTCAGAATCATTTCTGTCTACACCCAAAGATCATCTGATGGGAACACACATACAAAGAAAAAAAAAGGCAGGAAAATTAGCCGAAAGGCACAAAATTAAGAAGATTTTCCCTCTGCCTTTTGTCCTTTGTCCCTGCTGCCTTAACCTGATTACACAAACTTCGAGATCTGTAATTCCATTAAGATTTCCGACTCATTGCACAGCAGAAGCAGCAGTCAAGTTCATTTATATCCACAGGACTCTGCTTGTGCTGGTGGTTGTGTGTGCCACCTGGCTGCCCGAGAACAATAAAACACATTAACACCTATTAGAAGGCTGTAAGGGGTGAACACGGGGGTCAAAGAAGTCCTGGCCATTGTGCAAATGGAAACAAATATAAGCGACTGTCTGCCAAGTTATGAATAATAATGACAACAACAACAATGAAAGCGACAGAGAGAGAACGAAGGCTAAACTGCTTTAACTAAGTACAGATGGGGCTAAGGTAATAGGGGTTAACATGTGTTTTCAAACACCTTATAAATTATATGAAAAATACGAGAGACTATTTTCTGAAAAACATATTAGGGAATAAATAAAATGTTTAAGATTTAATAAAGGTTTAGGAACTTATTACATGCTTTAAAAACTAAAAATACTCAAGGTAAAAATTCAAACCTGTATTTAAAAGCTCTAATATATTTACTACTCTTCAAATATAAATAAAACAGGTGTAAATATAATAATTAAAAAGTATTTAAATTGCATTTGAAACCCCTTTGCTCCCAATAAATTTACCACAACTGTGCCCGTACTGCATGCATGTGTGTGTAATGGTAATTAAGGATTTGGTCCTGGCCAAGGCAGGAGTCCAGTTAAAATGGCTTGCCCCTTTGGGCCATTTTTATGGTCATTGTCCAATGGAATGGAAGCACAAAAGAGCCACAGAAAAAGAAATAACAAAAAAATAGGAGCTGCCTCAGACAAAACCACACCTGGCTCTTGCCTAGCTTTGGGCACAGGACATCATGGCCTTAGATAAGACCATGTTCCTATGTGTGTGTTTACAAATCTCTGCGCTAATTAAAAGCCATTAGAGCGTGGT
>VNJT01015504.1:0-21857 GCA_008042655.1 Drosophila burlai
ACCTCGAAATACGCAGGCGGCACCGGCGTTATGTCAATGGCATTGGGCACATAGATGTTGGCCTCGAACAGCTCGATCCACATCTGCAGCTTACCCTGGATGGAGATAAGAATATGGAGAGGTTAGATTTAGGTGTTTATAGAACTTACTATATATATAATATAATGATTCAGAAGGTATGAAAAACTAATTAGCTCATTTGGAAAGGCATTTCCTTCTGGGAAACCTTATGCACATTTTTAAAAGAAATATTTTCTAACTTTTATAAACTGTAATAACTCCTTAATAATAATATTTATAATATTTGCATTAACATGTTGTTCTTTAAAATAAATAATTTGAATTTATTTAATTCCTTGACAATCTTCTTCACACAGGTATTTCATTAATTAAAATTTATAACAATATATTTAAAGTAAATGTATTACGTTATATTATATTTAACAAATGACACACTTCTTATGTTAAATCGATAAAATAAAAGTCATATCTTTATCAAACATTATAAATCACTAAACCGATTTTTTATGCTAGATAAAGTTTCAG
Source organism: Drosophila burlai (assembly GCA_008042655.1). Classification (NCBI taxonomy): domain Eukaryota; kingdom Metazoa; phylum Arthropoda; class Insecta; order Diptera; family Drosophilidae; genus Drosophila; species Drosophila burlai. The sequence continues at coordinate 547 of VNJT01015504.1, forward strand.
GCTTGATAACGCTGGTCTAGACAAATTTTATCATAATTAATGAACGCTCTTCATTTACGCCTATATATAGCAAAGCTAATCTAAAATAGTTCTGGCCATGAAATCATAATGTTGAGTAAGGTTAGGCACAAGAAAGTCATGTATATTATCGAAAACTTGTATACAAATAGTATTTTAAAATTAAGAACTTAAGAATTAACTTTGTCGTAACTTAAAGTTAATTCTTAATTATTTATTTTAGCTATTTCAATTAAATTCAGATACTTACCTGTTCAACATTTGGATAATCATCACGATAAAGGGATCTGGTCTCCACATGCTCAGGCACCAGTTTATAGCCCAGGGAAGGCAGCTTCTCCAGGTTCTTGAGCACTGCCAGGCTGAGGCGCTCCTGCAGCGGCTCATCTAAAATCACAGAGTTCCTATTAGCCCACATAAATGTCCTATAATAGCGCAACTAACTAACCTTTAGAGATCACCGTCTCATCCCCGAAGAGGATGCCGTCCACTTCTACGAAAGCACCGTTGTAATAAGGAGGCGGGATCCCCTTTTTTTTACAAAGATCCAATAGGATCTCCGAGGGCAACTTGTTATCATGCCAGTGGTTATAGCCACTCTTGCTATACTCGTTGGGCAAGCCCACTGTGGCCCGATGCCGAGTCCTCCAACGATCCTCCAGATCAATGATCGTGTGACCAATGATCTCATCCTTGAACTTGTCGTGATCGTGAACAACGATTTTAAGCATGTGATCTCCGGGAAGTTGAGCCTCCAGTTCGAATAGACGCCCAAAAACCGGATTGCTGTGGTTGGGGCTGTAATTGGCCCGATCGGAGTACGTCTTGCCACCCAGGAAGATCTTCACGTAGCAGTCAGAGGAGCCTTTCAGATCCCGCGGCCGTATCTGGAGGCCCTGGACTATGTACACCCTTACGATTAGCTTCACCGTCTCCTGCAGTGCGCGAAGCGAGGCCTGGTCGCGTTGATTAAGTGGATTGGCCATGGGGCGAATCATGTCGCCAGCGGCTCCCGGATCCTCGAGCACCGAGCATTGACAAGGTGTCAGCTTACACTGCAGCTTCAACGTGGCGTAGACTTCCTCTCGCGGCGGAGCCTGCTTCTTGAACTTGATTCCGTGGACCAACGAGACAGCTATCGCCCAGTCCTGGAGGTAACCGAACTGAGATTCCTCCTCCAGCTCGTTGGGATAGATTACCAAGCTGTGCTTGTGCTCGTGGCTCATCTCCGCTGCACTCCAGTACATAGAGTTGTAGAACTTGGTCCACCATGTGTATTCCCGCTCATCGACCAACTCCGATTCGTCCAGTTGTCTTTCGCGCTTCATCGCCTGCCGGTTGGCGTACCCGGCCGTTCGCAGTCCCAAGGAGAGCAAAAATCGCCTCCACCAACTGATGAATCTGGCTGGCGGGCTCATCTCTTCCCACTCCCACTTTGCTTCATCCTCCGTCTCCTCATCCTCATCGTCATCCTCATCTTCATCCTCATCCTCCTCATCCTCATCCTTCTCTTCGTCTGCATCCGTGACCGTGACCGTGGTGGAGGTAGCGTTGGAAGCCGGCCTCCTTGGAGTAACACACCTGATCGTCTTGTCGCGTTGAAGGAAACTCGTCGAGTTGGGAATGAGAGCAGCTCCCAAGGTGGACTCACTGCTGAAGCCGGAGAGCAGCACGTCGGTGGCTATGATGGGTGGCCAGTACTCCCGCTGATCGGGCAGACTCTGGTTGGGATGGTGCATCAAGTATATAGGAATGCAGGAAGTGTTTAGACATTTACTTACCACGACACCCGAGGCATAGGCCACCAGGAAATTGATGGTGTTCCGTACCCTTGCCATGGAGGGTCCACTGGTCAAAACCAGGTCGCCCATCATCACCCTGATCTTCCGCTTGCCCGCCGAGCTCATGCTGCTCTTGCCGTAGTTTCGCAACCCCACAAAGAATACCTCCAGGCTATGGGGATTAGGGCTTTAGTTAAGGGGTTCACTCTGGGACTTATTTTCGAACTCACATAAAATTCTGCATATTCGGTTTGATGGCCGCAGGAATTCCCGTGGCCAGCAGCGGCTCCTTGCTTACGTCCTGCATACTGGCCTCCTGGGATATTTCGATGAGCTCCGCCGACATCAGAACCTCGGCCTGAACGGAACCCTTCCTGGCGATTGGCACCCACTTGAGGGGCGGTGGCGTCAGGTGTTTCAGCTTCTGCAAATTCAGCTTTGGGTTTGTACACCACCATCGACTCCCTGTGTCCTCCCAGTTGGAGCCGGTGGCCCTATTCTCGCTGATAACGCTGACTGCCACGCAGCCCTTGCCTACGAGATCATCGGATATGACCTTTTCGGAGGTTAAGAACTCCAACGAGAGCAGGGGAGGATTCTTGACATAAAGATTGAGGCCCCCAGGAAGAGAGAGGGGCTTGAAGGTCATCACGCTATTCCAAATGGGAGTCAGCGTCCCAGGGGCTCTGTATGTTTCGCCGGCCTGCTCCGCAAACAGAATCCTCAGGTGGGAGTCGACGACGCTCTTCTTCTCGCCCCCCGGACGAACCTTGGCCTGGTGAACGTAAACGTGGCAGATGAAGTGCGTCTCCTTGGTGGTTGGCTGCCACAACATGGGCTCGACACTGGTCCAATCAGACTTGACCGTGGCAAAAAAGTCCTTTCTCTCGCGTTCCACAACGATGGAAAGACATCCCGAAATGATGGCAGTGGTGCAACCGCAATTGGGACAGGTGTGGGGGCAATTGGAGGCCTTGAAGGGAAAGCTTCTTAGCCGCCAGGAGAGCGTCTCCTGGTGCTGCGGTAAGGCCTGCCGTTGCAGGTGCAGGAAGAGCTTGGCATTCAGGCGACACCTTCCCAGCTCCTTGCCTCCCGCACTGAGGGACAGCACCAATTCCGGCCACTCGTCCTGCAGGCGAGCCATATTGCACAGAGCTCCAATCTCAGCCATCAGGCGCTGCAGCTCATTGACTACATCTGCCATGGCGGCGGCCAGGTGCTCCAAGTAGCAGCTGCGCAATCGCTGCTTCAGCTGCTGGAGCTTCTGGGGCAGCTTGACGAAGTAGTCCAGCAGGTAAAGCTGCCGGTTGATGTCCCAGGTGGTTCGCTGCGGTTTCATTTCGTGGTCAAAGCGGTGGGCATTGAGACCTTCCTTGATCCTGGTCAGAATATTGCCCACAATGGCCCTTAGGCACTTGGCCTGCTCTTCATCCTGTAAAGGCTGCTTCAGCTGGAATATTTTGAAGATGTCGAGCTCAGAGTGCTATTGAGATTTATTAGAATATGAATTAAGGCTTCCAGGTGCACACATAATTACCATGTAGTTGACCACATCCAGCATAAAGAAATCACTCTCATATTTGGCTCGATTATCCGGCAAACGGACACGAAACATGCAGGATCGGTAGGGAGACCGCCGGCGGAAACTCTTCGAGTGCAAGGCGGTTATGAAGCGACCCGAGGGCACCCTCAGCTGTCCTTCCAGCACATTGGAGCTATGCTCGGCCAGCCACGCCGAGATCTTGTACTCATTTTCCGAGGTCTGAATGTGATGACCCATCAACGGGAGGAACTCCACCAGGTATACTTCGTCGTGCCAGAAACGAGACTCATCCAGGCCCACCAACGTCTTCGAGGACAACGCATGACTGGGCTGGGCTTCAGTTAGCATCTCGGAACGAAGCTCCAACAGCAGGCGACCCACGTAGACCATTGGATTGATTGGGTCGTAAAGGTGTATGTAGGTGGGTCCCAGGGACGGAATGCCTATTAAGAGACGGAATGACATAGGAGATTCCGATTTCAGAAAATAATATATTCCCCCACCTTTAAAGGCGATTTCCTCGAAGGACAACTCGTACTCGGCCACACACTTCCACTGCGAGTTCTCGTGGGCTAAAATTAGGATGAGGAGTCGCTGGGCAACGGAGGGGTACATCCAGGCGAAGTAAACCTCGTGGTTCCATACCGGCGTCGTCGTGCTCTTGGCCACCGGGGTTTTGCCCTTGAAAGGATAGAATCTGTACTTTAAGAACGAAAACATACGTCAATGCCGAGTGCCAGATACATTGAAGCCGGCGAACGATACTTGGATCATGTAGCTGCTCTGCCGGATGAAGTAGCCCCGGTAGAAGGCGATGAAGTAGCGGATGTTGCTCGGAGCCATTGAGGTAGCGTTCGTCATCAGATTTCTAAGGAGAGAAGATTAGAGGGAATAGAAAGAAGAGCTCCATAGACCAGGATAAGCACTTTTCGACATCATCAAAGTCGTGGTCCACTGTCCACTTGTTCATCGTTTGGGTATCCTGCTCCTCCGGTCGCAGGGCGCTACTGACCACGGTACTGTGCTGTGACACGATAGCTATGTCGAGTTGCAGGTAGCCGTGGCTGTTGAGGGCCGCTTCCTGGATAGGATTGTCCCCGATGGGTGCCTCTAGGCGGCCCCACTTCTTGAAGTAGCCATGACTGACCTGGTTCCAAACGCTGTGCAGATCTACCATCAACTCGCTCACCACTACGTTCTTCTTGACGGTCATGTGCTTCTTCAGTTCGAAGAGGATTGTCAGCCGAAGCAGCTCGGCCAGAGTGCAGTGGAATTCGAAAACAAAGTACTATTGGTGGAATATGTAGCTACCATCCCAGCAAGCATCTCTCTTAACTCACACACCTCGTTGAAGAACGGGTTCTCCGTGTTGGGGTACGACCTGGTACTCTTGGTTATCTTGTCCAGGCTCATCCGCACGTATAGATCTCCGGTTGACACGCCCACCTTTACGGCCTTGTGAATAGTGACGCAGACAAGGAAGTCCTGAGCAGCGCCGGCAAAACATTCCTCCATGTAGCTCATTCTCTGTCCAACTGGCCTGGTAATTACCTCTGGGGGATTGGCATTTTTCAAGTCGGAACCAAATCGGAGTGGAAAAAATGGGCAGCAGGTGGTTTTTGGAGCATTCCATGACCCAAAACTCATGGCTTTGCTCGTTCGCTTTGAATCTAATTAGGAGAGATAACAGCTTTTTAAAAGATATTTAGATAAATTAAAAGGCAAAATATAAAGGTTTTGCTTACGAATAGTTCCCAATTCAAAAATATTAAACTCATTTCATTAAGAAGTTTTGTAAAATAGTTTTCTCTTACATATAATTTACGGAAAATTAGGTAAAAAAGTATTTTTCAAAAAAGGGACAAAATAAACCCAGCAAAAGGCTAAGGGTTAAAGAAAGTTTTATTTAATGAACGTTATCTTTAACTTTCTGGCAACACTACGCTGTAAGCTCAACTTGAAAGCTAGCAACGGAAGCTTTTGCCCGGTCGCCTTGTTGTTGGGGCTGGGCATAGCGAGTCACTCGCTGCACTGTGGTACCATCGACCCCTTTTGTTGGGAAAAAATTACAAGCCCGAACAGATGGACTACTTTAATAAAATATGTATAAATTTAAATGATATATATATATAAAAGACTTATTAATAAATTTAAAAGACTTATTAATAAATTCATATCAACATAATTTTTAGAGATAAACTGATGTTAGTGTAGACCTCTTCAAAATTTTAGAAAATATTAGAATAATTCCAAACTTGGCATTCATAAAAATATAAACCTCTTCGAATCAATTTATCAAAATATTACTAGGCTTACTTTATTTGAAGCTTAGCCATAAGATGTACTTAATGACCAAAACTGGTTGTTAGCCCCACAGTGAGCCGACGAGCTTTCAGCTGCTGGCCGTGCGCATGGTGCGGCTGCTGCGCTGAACCCGCGAAGCTGGGGCTGAAGTCGCTGGAAAAACAGTTGAAAAGCACGGTTCAAAGCAGGCGGTCGCATTCTCGCGTGTAAAGTGTGTTGTGTTGCCCAGTGTAAGCCACGATTCGAGTTGGTATCGAGTACTGAGCACGCTGAGTAGTGTACTGGGTGCAGTTCGCGGTCGGTGCCTGGAATCGTTCTCTCTCCCGCTCTCGCTCATCTCAAGCCGTCGGTGCGTCTCTATCTCGAGTCTCCAGCCTGAGCCTGCGTGTGTCTGTGTGTGCGAGTGTGAGTGCTGCTGATTTTGTGTATAATTTTTTGCGCGCGCTCAATCAAAACAGAGCTGCTGTGCGTACCATATTCACTGTTGTTAGTTCCTTGGCCAAAAGATAAGAGATTGAGCCTTAACCAACGAAAAGCCTAAACTCCCAAAATTCCGAAATCATAAAATCTCCAATTTAAATATTCCGGAATCATTGCAGGGTCGTAACTCTTCGACGTGCCCCGTAAATAAATTATTAAGAGCTCGCTCCGCAGCGTGCCCATATTTTACAGGTAAGTTTTTGCGCATTTGTCAAATAAGAAGAGAAAAAAGAAAGTATAAGAAAAGCAGGGCAACAAAATTCGCCAAGCAAATGCTACTGTTCACAGGAAAAAGCATCCACCCACCACCACCACCACCCACCGCTGCCCACGCCCTTGGGCATCTCGTTCAGCCCAGCCAGCCCTTCATCCGGGGCCCAGCCCTGGACCATCTTCATCGTTTTTGTTGATACGCACACGCTTTTTGCGTCGTCCTCCCCATCGCTTCCCGTATTTGGTTCCTTTTTGGCGCCCCACCTCCTGCTTCCTTGGATGCTGATTGCTGATGCCCGCCCCCAGTCCGCTCCTGAATTCCCTTTTGCCCTCCTGCTTTGGGGTACCGTTGCCTTCTGCGGCCGCTGCCCTCGCATCTGTGCCACTTTTCAATTGCGCGGCATTTCTTTACGTTTATCACTTGTTCCCAACCTCACCTTTCCTTTGTTTGACAGTGCAAGAAAAATCTAAAGATTCTGGATCAGCATCAACAGCCAAGTCAATCATGACATCTACCACTCTTTTTTTCATGTTTAAATAATTTAAATAAAAAATAATTGTTTTTTTAATTTTTACACTTTATTTATTTTAAAACTGACACAGAAAAACTTTCCAAGTTTAAATTTTATAATATTTTGGCTAAGTTATTTTTTAAGCCTAACGTCCTTAGGATTGAGCTTATTTAAGGCCTTCTTGGGGACATCTGAAGGCCAACAATATGTAATTAATGTCTTAATTAATCACAAATTTAAAATATATTATATTTAAAAGTGAGTATGCAGGAACTGATATTTAAATTGCTAATTTTGTAAATATTTTCCCTTGTGTAAGGCTGCAGTGAAAGGTTCACCTTTGCAATTTGCTCTTTTTCTGTCTCACGTTTTTTCCAATTTCTTTTCTTTTTTCCTGTGTGTGTAAATTTTTGTGCAATTTCTTTGGCTCCACCGCCATTCGCTTTTTGATCTTGAAAACATGCTGACTCCGGGTTCTCCAACCCGTTGCCCTTCCCCGCCAGCGACTCCCCCTCCGTGCACCTCCATTCCGGCGAACAACCTGTCCGCTCATTGAGAGCCGAACGAGTTTGTCAGGAAAACCAATAAAGCAAGTAGAATTGTTTATTGGAAACGAGCGGAGAAACGAGAGAAATAAGAGAGGCCGCCAGTGCAAAAGCCCAACAAATCTCGCATTTGATGTACCTCTGAATGGGGGAATGGGGCTAAGAGGCTGATTATGCTTACTTTCCAGAACTGCAGACTCACTTTTATTTTGTTAGTTTACTCTCTCGCGAAATTGCCAATTAAATTATTCGAAAAAGCTGTGCTCTGCACGGATATGAGCAGAGTTATATAAAGATTACGTGACCATAAAAAACAGCGCATAAATATTATCTTACGTGATATTTATCTATGCTTTTCACATATTAAATAACTTTATAGATTCAATCTTAATATGGACGATTTCCTTTGCTTATTGGGATAAAAGAGCAGACAGTATTGTTGACAGTTTCATAAATGTTTAAACTGAAAGTTGTGCCAAACAAAACTATTCAATTTTCCTCTGGAATTGCAAGGAAATTAAACATTTATGGCTTGGTGAAATGCGCCACAATCAACGAGGGAGTCAATTTAATAAAGCTAAAAAGAACAAAACAAATATTCAAATAAATTTGTAATGAGCTAAGAAACGAATTTCAATGTTCTTAAATCTTAAATTATGTCACTTTTAAAGACAAAAAGGAAACTAGAAAACTAATGCAATTGTCTGTGATATAAAACAAGATTGATGGGAAATCATGGTCCTATATTACTTTTCCCTAATAAAGTGTTTTCTTCTATAAATCTTGAATCGAAAATTGGTTTAAACTTTTCGGAATTTATTCAAATGATGACCCTGCTGTACGTAAGTCCTAGTTTTGTGAAGTTTTTTACTGCTTCCTTTCTTGGTATCATCCCACTCACATCTCGATTGCTTGGGGTTTTAGCGAGCCACCTGCCAATCGAGATTGAATAATTGTCTAGCTTCTGGCTCCCCTATCTTCGAGCCGACTCAATAAATGGGAAACTAAAAGGCTCACAAATCTCAGAGACCCAGTACTAAGCAGGTGCTGAGATAAGGAGTTATTTGCTTCAAACAAAATCGAGGGGAAGTCGTTGGCTTTTTACAGGTGCTTCCCAAACTTTGCACTAACATTTGAGGAGGGTTTTCTTTTGAAGAGAGTCGAAGGCGTGACAAAACGATTCACAGCAGTCGGAAAACCGTTAACTGTATTTGCCAAGCCAACCCGTTTTGGCAAACAGAACTTGGTCTGAAGAGTTGCCCAAACTTTCCATTGGGAAATCGCCGGCGCAGTAAGGTGAGCCGAACTGAGTTGTGCTTGGCGCTCAGGCTAATGCACAGCCAAAAGGCAATAACTCAATTGGCAAATATCCGCAGCAGTCGCAGAACCATGAAGCCTGGCTCTCCGAAATGTGCAACATAATTCAATTAGTGGTATAAAAGGTCTACAAAAACACACAAATAGAAGCCTGTCGAAACGTCCGCCCTATAAACACTCAGCAAAAACATCCAATTAATTAAATATAAAATTGCAAAATTACCTGAAATTTAGGAGGATATATTTATCTTACTTTTAAATTTCAACAAACCGTTCTCCTTGCATAGGTAGCTCTAAATCCTTCACTAATAACCTGCAGAAAGAATTAAACAATTAAATAATAACTTTTTTTAAAACCCCCGACAAATCACCATAATCCCCCCTGCATTTTTCTTCGAGTGCAGATGGAGGTGACGCCTCGGCGAGCATGAAATTCGCCAAAGGCCAATGGATTTATCATATATTTAGAGCAGAGCAAACCCCTTCGTTTGGGGGATATACATATGTATAGACCCTCGATAGCCCCGAAACTCGCAGTTAAATGGTTTTTTTTTACAGCCGTTCCAAGGTGAACAGGTCACCCTGACAGGGCCGAACTGGACGCAGTCCGTGTATCTGTATCGGAGGCAGCGACTCAAAATGTATCTGCATCGGGTTACGACGTGTTGCGCATGCGTTGTCTCTGCATATTTTATGGTAATTCGAACTTGATCCACTCGCCGCCTTGGACTTTCGCACACACAGGTCCGCCACCCTCGGGATTGGAGTTAGAGTTCCTCGATGGTCCGGTGGAATTTCCCACAGCCAACTTGGATTACAAGTTCACTGCCTCCACTGGTCTGTCGGTCAGTTGGTGGCAATTAAAATCAAGCCAGCAATTCTTCATCCCGGCAACACTCCATTCGAGCATTAGATCCCCGCCAGATTGCCTCAAATTGCCTGCACTTTCAGCGGAAGCACATGCATTTTTCGCGTGGCACTGTCTTCTGTCCCCTGTGATTTGCGGCAATTGTCGACCATCTGGTTGACCACCTTTCCTGGGACACCTAATGGCCCGGCCCCAACTGCTGTGGCTTTCTTCCACTCCAATCGATTCGGATGTCGACTCTGTTGTCATTGTCTCAATGCAACAATAGTCAGTTGGAGCTGAAGTCCCTAACGTTTCTGTTGCCAATGCAAGTTGTCATTGATTTAAGTTAATTAAAAGTCTCTGCCAGTTGTGGGGCTAAGCTTCGAAGGGGGAAACTAAACGTGGACGTACAACTAATCCGGGATTTACAAAGCCTTAAGCACTGTTGAGATGCATTTGAGTTGGGGAACCCATTGATTTGTACAGATTAGAAAGCAAAATCAGTTGAGTTGAAGTTTAAATTAGTCTAAAAAGTACCTATACCTAAAATAAAGTAGTAAATCAAAAGTAAGCAAAGCAATAGTCTGTTGGAGAGTCAGAGGATCTTGAGCATCCGGAAGATGATGAAGAATAAATTTAGTAACAACTTGCTTGCACTTTTAGCCCGCAGACTGTGTAGTTACTCAACAACCATTATCCACTTTAAACTTTCCCAGATGTTTTTGAAGAAAAGACACTTTTCGGAGAGCTATCTTTAACTCCGGCTTGTTATGACATGATAAGAGTTCACCTCTAATCTGATGCCTCTCCTAATTCATAATCAGCCCTCAAGCCCCGTGGAAATTTTCCCATTTAATTCCCCTGTCCCATTTTCATTTCCCATGCCCAGCAGGTGCCCCCAGACATAAATATTATATATTTCCCCGACTATTTCGCTCCACACATGATTAATGAATCGAAACTACAATAACTGCACGCATTGCCCGCGAAGCGGACTGTAAAAATGTTTACTTTCGCAAGCCATGAAAATCTCTAGACGGCGAAAAAAAGATCGTGATGATTGCGCAATTGGAAATGCGTAACTTTGATTTCTGGGCCTAATTGAGGCAAGGGAGACACGAAGCGGTGCCAGCAATTAACGCGGCCACCACTTTAATCGCCGCTCGCCCACTGAACGCGGACTCGGAAGCCCCAATCTGGGAAATACATAATGTATTTATTTGTGTTTAACTATTTGTAATTGAACGACATGTCGACGTGGATCGTTCAGCGCCATAAGTTCATTTTGACGTCTTACTGCCTGCTTTTTATTTGACTCTTTTTTTTTGTTTCGAAAAGAAAACAAAAAGTGAAAGTCCAAATATGCAAGGCGACGTGCTGCTGCTGCTGCTGGTGCTGCTGCAACAATGCATATTAATTTCTGGGGGCTCTTTTTCGTTTTGTTTTTGGAGACTGCGATGGCACGCCTCTGGACTTTTTGGAATTTTCTCTGGTGCGAGTTTGGCATATGCATAGCGATTAACACCCAAGAGCGACTTGGGCAATTCACCCCTCATCTTGGCCACTGGCCATCTGCGCATGTGCGCCCCAGAAGGTCTGATTTTGGGCCGCCTCCCAGCTTTATCTGTGATGCAATTGTAGACGCGTTTTGAGAGACACTGGGCACAGCAGGTGGCTGTATTTATGGCGCCTACAGTTGCACTCAAAGTGGGTCTAGTTTGCTTATTTGGTTAAGTTTTATTTGCCATCCAAATCGGAGCTGGCTAGCAGAGATTGCATAAGTTGGCTTTAACGCCCAACAAGTTGGGGTAAGCGGAGTACCCTTTACTTGGCGATTACTCTTGTGTGGACTTTTTAAAACTTCATGAGTTGTAACTTTCATTTTGAACTGGTAGTTAGAGGTTAGGTGCTACTTTTAAACATTTATATCATTCCCTGTTACACATTACCTATGACAACATTTAAAGCCTTAACTTGGCCTTTATTATCCCTAGTTATTTGTATATTTTATTCACTAATTAAACACGCCTGCAAAATAATAGTTGAAGGTTCCCACTGTTATATATTAACATAAATGTTATAAAAACACTCACGCTATCTCTCATGCACTTTAAATTTTACTCCAACTTCTCAGGAGTATTTTAGGAACATTTATTACAAGATTTCTATCTCGTAAAAGTACAAAAGAACACTCAATCTGAAACATAAATCTTAATAGTGACTGGAAATCTAGCTAGATAAATTTAACCCTTTTGCGCTGGCACATTCTGTTCTCACATTCCCGGGCAAAAAAAAGGCCTGCCAGGAAGTAGTTGGTCTCCGTTATTAGATAAGTTACGCTGTTGCCTCCACCGCCCCTTGGGAGCAGGGCCTTAAAATTGCGAACATCACCCAGAAACTTCCCACATAAATTTAGCTGGGACTGGGACTCGTACTGCACTCATATTCATACTCACATTCACATTCAGACTCGGACTCTCACTGCGATATTTCATCGTTGCAGCAACTCTGTGTGTGCACTTCTTTTTCCACTCCCATGCGTGTAGATACTTTTTACTCTTTCGAACTGAAACTGAAATGAACCGAACCGAGCGGAATACTTGCCCCACAGCCCGGCGAGTGAGTGAGTGAGTGAGCTTGCAAAATATCGAATGAGAAGCATTGATTGCATTGCATATTTCGCCTACTGCAATTGCCAAATGCAAAATGCCGAAATTCATTGGAGTTTTTCGTGAAAATTACTCCTATCTTTTCGTGTGTGTGTGTTTTGTGTTTCGGGAGGAAGTGGCCAAAGGTTATGAATGTGAAAGTTGAGCCCGGCTGGAAGGAAAAGCAAATGGCGCTGTTAAGCGCATTGAACTTGGCCCCCAAGGGGCCAAAAGAAAGTTAAGTAACCAGCGAAGAGAGATCATAAAGCCGCAGTGGCGTGTGGATGCAACTGTCACTGCTGCCATGTATCCGCCAGATACTCGTACTTATTTCATTTAAATGTATGAAAACTAAGCACCTCTCTCTCTTACACACTTACTGCCGCAATTTGCGCCCCGTGGCTCGAGGTGGGAATTATCTAAACGGGAGGCACCTTAATCCAGCGGGATCGCCGGCATCTGCTCGTTATCCGCCCACGCGGCGAATGCAAGGGTTACGAGGGCGTCTCTTGCTCTCTCTGGTATCCCCGCAACTTTAATGGAAATTTATTTGCATCTGTTATGAATTGAAGTGACAGCGGGCGTTGGTTATGTCTGTTCCATGTACCGAGGACTATGTACTCTGTGTGCACACTCTGTTTTTGTCTCTCAAATGCAGGAAATTGTCGCTCCAACGCAACACACAGGGCGTATGTGTAATCTCGCCGCAACACAATGGCATGTGAACTCTCAATTGAAAAGCCCAAAAAAAAAGGGAAATACATAAGTTACGGCCGCTTTAATGGAACAATTGAAGTTGGTTTGCTTTTATTTAAAGCTAGAACGCTAAAGAGGAAGTGGGGATGAGTGATTTCTAAGTAAATTAAGTGAATTTAGAGTTAATGAAGGTTTATAACTTGTAAATTAGTCTAAAAACGGCTTAGAAAATTCAAGGAAATTATTATTATTAACAAATAAAAGGAGCTTCTTTTAAATTGACTTGTTTCTTTAATATTAAAAGCTAAGAATGATCACTTTATTATATGTTCTCTACAAATATTCATTTCTCCGCTCGCCTTTAATCATAAGTTGTAAGAAATACACATTTAAAAGTCCAAATTCCATCAATTCACTGAACTCTCTGTCAGTTTTAATTAAAATGCTGAACAAAATACAATATATTTGTGCAGAAAAAAATGGCACACACAGACACACTCCCAGTTGAAGTTGTAAAATAAGTTGCACAAGAACAAGGCATCATCATCCTACCACCATTCTGGCAAACTGATTTATATGCATAGGTTATATAACTTGACTCCCATTATTATTCCAAACTTTTGTATTTTCCAACCAACAACTTTGATTCAACTTTCTGCCTCTTTCTTGGTCTTTGTTTGTCTTTGTCGAAGCGCCTCATTATGCTACGCAAACAAACAGAGGGACACTTTAAAGCATTTCATTATTTTATTGATGGAAAGTGAAAAAACCAGTAACGATAATAATGATAATAAAAATAGTGAGAAGGAAGAAGTCTAACAAACACAGGCACAAAGCGAATCATTTGCCAGCTCATTATGGGCCAAATAAATGTAAGTGTGTCAACCTCGTTCAAGCTCTGTAATTCAGACGGACAGCTGCAGATACATAGATTCATATACAAACAGATAGAGATAGAGATAGAGATGTGGATACATTAACCGTCTTGCAGGCATAACTGGAGCAATGAGCAATAATAAACCGAAAGCCGAGACACATTGAACAAATTCTGGTTCTGAGCGTTTCACTTTTCAGCAGAAGCACAAACCGAGCCAAGAGAGAATGTATAATTAAAACGAACAAAAAATTAATAAAGAAATGAAGAGGGTTGCCCCAGGGCGGTGTGGGTTAGGTACTCAATTAAGTAAATATATATATGTATATATATATATATATGAGTAGGTATATGCAAAGTTTCATTTCTTTGTCCACAATGTTGGTAATTGGCCCAAAAATACTCTCATTCCTACTCGTTCCGCTATTTACCTTAAACTAGGTCAGTGTCTGAAATGTTATTCCGCGACTCGTTTGCGTTCTTGACAAAAATTTGATGAAAAGCTAAAATATTTGGGTGGGTCAAATAATTACCCTACTCACTATTCCACTTGAAACCGAGGAGAAGCTCTTTGATTATGAGTAATTTCTTATGAATTTTCTATTATTTTAATTTCTAGAATTATCAAAAGAGAAGAGAAGTGGAATCTTTGAAATCGTTGAGCAGATTTCCCCGAAATGATTACAACTTTATCTTTTTAATGGCATGCCAAGGTCTTGGTTTTATCAACGAAAACGAATCAAATTTGCATAGATCTCCCTTAAAAATCTTCTTCAAGCTAAAGTTTAACAGAATTTTTAACATTTTCTAATTTACCTATATCTCTTTTAGCAAATTGAAGTTTTGACATTTTACCTATTTTCATTAAAAGTTGTCAAACCCATTTGCATATCAGCACGCCGCCGTCGCCGCCTTCCATTTTGCTTTCGTAATCAAATCTAGAGTAAAACTTTTGAAAATTTCCTCAACCCGCTGCAGCGGAAAAAAATCCACAAAAATGTATCGCATAACTCTGCTAAATGACCAGACGTGTCTGGGTATCTTTTGGCCGGTTAGCCAGTTGGCTATTTGGCTGGTTTGTTTGGTGACAGCCTGACTACCAGTTTGGCACAGTGAGAAATAAGTTATTATATAAGGGAAATGTTTGGATATATGCAAATAGTTTACTAGATAAGTAAATTATTTTGAAGAATTATTAAAAGAAGTTCAGAAGAAACCTTTCTTTGCAATATACTTTCCAACGTTTTTCAGCTGGAATATCGCTGTTATTCAAGCTGAATTTTATTTGTTGAGGAAAAGCTTAGTAGTTAGACCTCTCTGAAATAAATTTCTAAGTCCCAATGATCACTTACTTAAACTCGAATAAAATCTCAATTTAAGGCCACATTTTATAGTATTTTTCGCAGTACATTTGCGCTCTCGTAACACGAGTTGGTGGCTTGGGATTGGGGCGTTGGCATCTGCGCCTCGCTTATGGCACACGGCTTGGTCCAGTGCACATGGCCCAAACGAAGCTGTCAGGTGTTAAATTGGCAAGCCATCAAACGGCAGCAAACATGGCAACAAACATTGCCCGCGAGGCGAGGAGAAGAAGACCATTGACCCACAAAGGCAGAGTCAGCGCGGAGTCAGAGCCCAGACAAAGGCGGCCTCCTCTTCAATCTCTAAGACCTCCGAGTCTCTGAGGCTCTGACTTCTTTTCTCGTCTCGTGCTTCGAGCCCACTAATTATGTCAAATTAACGCACTTCATGTGATTATATAAGCAAACTAGCCAAATGGCAACAACTATTTGAAATAGAGTTGAATGACTTTACAAAAGTGAAAAAATTAAATGGGCAAAAACTCACTTTATTTGACACTCAATTAGCGTGAGAGAGAGGGACAGGGGGAGAGAGATGAGTGTCAAATAAAGAGCCGAGTCTGTGTTCGTAAGATTCAATTAATTAAACCCTCCCTGGTTTTAATTTTGGCAAAAAGTCCTTGCAGGCGAAATTCCTCTTGTAAATTCCGGACCGCCTTTGCCTTTATTCAAATTTGCCGCTCCAAAAAGCTAACAAAGTTATTTGCGCCCGGCTTCGTTCGCCTTATATTTGCATTAATTAAGCAAAAATGTTATAAATAAATTGATTGTGTGGCTCGTGCGGCAACAAAGGCGATATCAAAAGCATCAGAAACAACACACTGAAATGTCAATATTGCGCTATATTTTTGCTCAATTAATGGACTTTAATTCCAGTTGGATAAGTTCGGGTTTAAGGCCTTTTTTCTCATTGTGTTTTTTATTGGGGACACAAATTTAGCAATCAGGGGAGACAAAGCAAAAAAACATGTTGGCAAACCTTTTTTATTTGAGGGACAGACAGGCAGAGTTGCCCAAAGTTTAAATCAGTTAAATTTGCTTTTTAATTGATTGGAAAAATATGATAGACCGCAAAAATGGGGGGATAATTAATAAAAAGGGTCGTTGAAAGGATGAAGTTATATAAATACATAATTCATTAGTGCAATTAAATATGTAGTTTTGTTTAATAATTAAAAAGTGGAGAAGCCCTCAGGCAAAAGCTAGGTAATAAAGCTGGGGAGGTAATTTAATAATGTTTTTATTAATGTATTTTATTTTCTCAAAAGCATAATTGCACAATACATTTTTGGTTTGAATTTGTTTGAGCCATAAATATGAATAACTTATCTTACAAATTAATATGTAACATCAAATACTGCATTTGAACTGCAATTGAACCAGAACTTCAAATATGAAATAGTTTTCAGAATGCTTAAATATTAATAAAGAATAATTTAGAATAATTCCTTCATCCGGTCAACGGCATTCTACTCAGCTTCCCAAGCCGATTTAGGCATTAACATTCCTCTCGGAGCTCCCATTTAACATATTTAAGCATATAGTATGTGTATCCAAGTAGTTCCCACACGAGGCATCCCAGTCATAAGCCCATTTTAATCCGCCCGCTCCCATATGCATGGGGGCCACCCACCCACCTGCATTTAAGTACTGTTTGGAGAGAGAGAGAGAGGTGACCCAATTGAGGCTTATTACTCCATCATTTAATTACCCAGCCGCGCCAAGTGTGACCGGGGAAGTGGCCATAAAGACATACCACCGAGAGAACCCTGAATTTCTCACGCTTTGACAGATAGAAAAGTGGCTTCTGTGGTTTTCTCCGGCACTTTTGGTTTCGAGCGTGATGAGTTTTCCCCCGATTGCTTGTAGTAGCACTTCTCATCCAGAGCCAGCCAGCCAATCAAATCGGAATCGGAATGGGAATGGGAATCGAAGAGGGGAGACTGGTGGAAAGTAGAGGAAGAAGAAAGCATTGGCAATACATGAAATTTCTAAATTCTTGGCAAGCCAGCGAACGTGACAAGTGTGAAACAGAAACCCAAAGGGGACAACATCTCCCATCGAAGTCGAACGGAAGAGTTACGGCCAAGGGTTTTGACAACCTTTACAGTGCCGGCTCTCAGCTCTCAGCATTTTCTTCTGAACACTCTGAACTCTGCCTTTTTTTTCCGCCACTTTATTATTATTTCTTTTTTTTTTTTTGCTTTTAATTAATACAAGTTACGACTTTCTTTAACCCATTTGGACGGCGCTTGCAGAGAGATGCTGTCTGCAAAAAAATGACTTTTGGTCCCACAATTGAGCTCCGCTCGAATTTCCTTTTTGCAAGAAAATACTTTAATCACCTCTGCCGAAACCAACAACAAAAAAATGCATTGTTGTGTTCGAGAGAGCAGCTCCTAGACTTCCACTTCCCCAGAAAACAAAACTTTCTACAGCAAAAAATATGCTGTACGAGCATGTGCAAGCATTTAATTACGCAAATACAATAAACAAGAGCCCGAATACAAGTCAGCTTCGAGGCCCATAAATTTGTAATTTATTTTGCGGTTTTACAGCGTTGTTTTTTCTGCATTTGCTTGCTGCATATTTAATTACATATAGAAAAAAGATTAAAGCGAGATGAGTACACAAAGGAAAAATAAGAGAGATCAATTAGAAATGCAACTAATTATAGGAAAAATAAGAGAGACAAGATTTAAATCTAGATTGCTTTTATTTATTGTTTTTAAAAACATTTAAAGCTATGTTTTGGTTACTAGAAATATGCCTTTTTGGTTTCAAGCTTCCTTAAAAGGAATATAAAATCTAAGCTCAGCCTTGCCGGAAAAACCTAATTCATACATATTTGTTTTACATTATTCTGTAATGTTTTCCCAATCTGTTTTTTGTGTATGTGTTTTGCCAGCGATGCTGTGCACCATATATGAAATTCCTGCTATATCTAAAGCAGATCTTCAGACTTAATATTTGAGTTTAGATGAAATGCTGATGCTGAGCTGGCTGAAATGCTGCCAATATTTTCCATGGGCCCCTTGAAAGTTAATTACAAGATTTGGCCCGAACACGCGTGGGTGTGCCGGCTGTGTGTTAGTGTGTGTTAGCCATGAAGCCCTACATGTGTGTGTGTGGGCTAATAGCAAGCTTTTGAATTTTGTATGGAGCTCATGGCATCCGAAACGAGCGTCGAGAGACGAGAAGCGAGAAACGAGAAACCAGTAGTGGCTTAGTGGGTGGCAGTTAGAAGCTTTTCCACTCGGGCGGAGAATTAATTAAAGCTCCGATTTGCACTGCAGCATAAAAGATACATAGATAAAGGTAAAAGTTGAAACTGTTACCGATAAAATCACAGTGGGGCACCGATTAGGTAAATATTTACAAGGTAAATATACATAGATTCGGAAAGCGAGAACAGCCATTGTCAATTGTTGGCAACGCACAAATATTTACGCTTTCATTATGGCGCAAAGCTCTGTGGATTTCGATAATTATCAAGCAATCCGGTATTTTAATATGCAAATCGGGGGGACCTGAAATTCGAATGCAAATAAGAAATAAAGATTCTCAGCTGCTAAATCGCTAAGCCGAGACAAATGACTCTCAAACAATACCTCTAAGCCCCTCCAAATTATGGATTCAATGTCACAGCCATTAGCCACTATATGCACATCCGTTAGACAACCATTTGCATGGCTTTATCAGCAGACATTTTAAACTAATTTAAAGGCAGAACGTCAAGTACAGAGCGTCGGAGTAACAATGGAAAAGCAATTAAAAATTTTTGATAAACTTTTGCCGAGTTAAAGGATAGAGTTGCTGGAAAGGGGTGCAAAAAAGGGAAAGAGTGTGGGAGCTGTGGGGGCTGTGGGGACTGTGGGGGTTTCAGCACCCACAGAAGCCCGGCTTATGTGTGTGTGTGTATTTGTGGGCCCCTTGAGCGTTTCACATTCAAGTACCCCATGCACTCAGTGTTCCTTTTTGTGGGTGTGTGTAAGTGTGTTAACAGCTGAGGTCAAAATAATGTTTAACAATTTTTAATTAATTTTATTCAAATAATTAATAAAGTAATTACGAAATTTGGAATTCAGTTAATTAGTAATAAATTACATTAACACGATTAAATACCTCTTGTTAAGACTTCTTAAGCTCTATTTTTTGGGTTTGCTTCAATTATAAGTCTTATAAAATTGAAAGTGAATTTAGTTATGTATTTTTATTGTATTAACAAATACTTGTTACAAATTAAACCTGAGCGACAAGACCTTCAGGACATGAAACAATTATTTACATACATTAAAAATTAAGAAGGGAAGTATGTACATTTACAATGGTTATTTATTAAAAAAAACTTTTGTAAGTGGAATAAAGAGAGTATAGTTTAAATAGACACAGAAAATAATGTTTACCAAATTTATGTAGTCACCAAAACAAAAATTAAAACGCTCCAAAGACGTTCTAACCAATTATTAACGTTCTATATAACCAGCCAAGTAATTATTTCATAAACCTCTCTGGTAAAGCCATATCAGAGCAATTCAATTAGTCTATGTTTTTTCGTGTGTTTATTCATTTTCAGACCTATTTTTGTGACCGCCGGTGTGGTGGTATTGTGTGTCTGTGTGCGTGCACAATTACATTTCGGCCAAAACATCATTAGGGCCTCGGAGGGAGCGGATGAAGGCAGGCTTTTACCGGGCTCAAAGGGACCAGAAAAAGAATGAGAACAAAAATGTTGGCAAGGAAAATGTTTGCCAGTCTTTTTTTCTATTTTTTTCAGTCGCGACTTGGCAACAGCCTCCCAATTGAGAGAGAGAAACAGAGGAGCAGAAAGAGAGGGCTTAGCTCCGCTGCCGAGTGCTCTACTTTTCAAACTTCAATAGCTCGTGACATTGTTTGTGGGTCTGTGTGTGTATATTTACCCAAATAACTACATACACACTCGCATTCAGAACTTGGCCAACAACAACAGACTCTGAAAAGAAAAGTGGAAAAACGAGGGGGGAGGGAAAAGCTGCTGATGCTGCTGCTAATGAGAAAGTTAACGCGGAGATGCTGGGAATTGAGATTCTCGCCGAGACTCAATGAATTAATGAATGAATGAAAGCCTGTAATTTACTTGAGCAATTTCTAGCCTCGCTCTAGGCATTTATGTATCTTGTATCTCTGATGAAGCAGCCAGTTATTTAGAATTAATTCACGTATCTACGTATCTAATAGTTGAGCAACTTTACGATATCATTATCATACGTAGAATAATTGTTTTATTACTTGTAACATGTTGTTTTGGCTGTCTGAACTGGAACTTATAACCAGTTTAAAACCAAATATCTCTTACAGAATGTGGTAAAAGCAGGGATTTTTTTGCTGGAATTATTTCATGCTTAAAAGTATTAGGAATAGAAACATATTACGACTTTTTAAAGATTTCTTTTCTTTGAAATTCAAATAGGTTTAGGCTTATATTTATATAAACTATAATGTTAGTTTAAATGTCAAACTAACTACTTTAAAAAACCTCTTTCAGTAACTGGCAGATACTATACATATACTGGAGATATTTATTAAAGCTTGGGAAAATATAGAAAACCTTAAAATCTTCTAAAATAAACTGTTTCATAAATTTCCTCTTCAAACAAAAAAATTTAAATCAAAGTTGTATCATATTTAAGTAAATATAAACTACTTACACTTGGAGTACCAATAAAAACAACTAATTCAAATCGACAAACTTGTAATTAAACTCTGATTTTAGTAAAAATTATTGGTAATATTACAAATTATTAATATTTATAAAAAAAAAAAATTCTGTATTCCAAAATTCCCCGATATTTGTTACAGTATTCAAGTGCCACAACCAAACATTTCCTGCCAAAGTCATTCACTAATTTTTAACGGCCCCTTCACATGTTAATTTGTTAGGCACGAGGCACGTACGTACAAACTTGGCCGATAACAAATGCAACATGGCTAGAAATACTTTTCTTGTTTATTTACGCTTCTTGGTATTTTCGTTTCGTTTTTTTACCCCTTTTTTTTGTGACACTTTCTTTACGCGTGTGTGCCCAGCCGGGTGTGTTTATGGCACTTAACGTGAACTTTGGTAAATTAAGTAAAAATATTTTAATTCAATTAGAAACTAACTGTGGAATTTCTCTTTGCCATTGCAGTT